>JAYJMA010055834.1:0-10773 GCA_036873895.1 Parotocinclus cabessadecuia | reverse complement strand
TTTGAATTCCAGGTTGTGAGGTAACAAAATGTGAAAAATGTAAAGGGGGGTGAATACTTTCGCAAGGCACTGTACTATTCATTGCTAAAGAAAGACAGCAGGGGCTGATGACTTGTGCCTGGCGCTGCACCCTCACTAGCTTTAGCTTTAATCTCTTTACCTTCCTTAGCTTTGTCAAACGTGACATATTCAGTGGGACTATGCTGTTGTAAATGTCTTATTAAATCCATCTTTTTGAACAGTTTTGGCTTCCTCCATGACTTATCACCCTGCATGTATTGCAAACAGCACGCTGTGATGAGCTCCATGCTAAAGATATGGCTGTGTCCAAAATGAATAGAATAGAATAGAATAAGTAACACTCAAAAGACAACTGAAATGTAATACTCTCTTGTCAGCAGTGAGTTGTTAAGTGTTTAGAGCTCTTTAGGCTGCACATATGAATTGAATTCTGAAGAAAAGGTATCAATAGCTATGTGCTGTTCATGTGTGACTATGTTTGTCCAGCTGCCATGGACCACACAAGTGAAACAATATTACAATTTTACTTTGTATATATATATTGCTGTCTTACTGTCTTAAATTCAGTTGGGTGTTCACACACACACACTTTATAGTGACACTTTATATACACCAATTAAACTAACACACGTCTTTGGACTGTGGGAGGAAACCGGAGTACCCAGAGTAAACCCACACAGACACGGAGAGGACATCCAGACTCCAGGCCACTTCACCCTGAGATTGAACCTGGGACATTCTTGCTGTGAGGGAGAGGTGCTACCCAACAAGCCACCATGCTGCCCTATATGCAGAAAATGGTAAAAGTATTTAAATAATTTAAAATATTTATAAAAAAAAAAAAAATTAGGAATGAGTGGCTGTAATTGTTGGGGGTCGTAAAAGTGAACTGTTGCATTCAGCTTTATTGAGGCAGGTTAAGCAGCGAATTAAGCAAATGAAGCAGTACCCGTCACATGCATATGCTGCCCCACTCATTACTTAGTTCTGCTTGCATGCCTGCCTTATGAACACTTTATGAGCCTTTTAGTTCTAAATTAATACGTACTAATGTACATGTTCTTATTTTGGTGTTTAAAATACCTGTAATGACTGTTGTGAGAGAGTAGAATGGATGGGTTCATGCTCCTCTGAGCTTTACTCTCATTAGCCAGGGTGCTAGCAGAGGGCAAGGTGACAGTGGTAATGACAAAGCTGCATTCGGCTTGTATGCACAGCACTCGGGTCTGTCAGATAAGAGTCCAAACACAGCACAGACTATCAAATAATGGTCATGGGATGAATCCTCATACACAAGCACTGACTGACACCTAACCATCAGATATGTGGATTATGTAAATGTATTCATATGTTTGCAACACAAAATGGATTTTTTTTCAGTAGCCTTTCAATATCCATTTTGCAAAATTTAACAGGCTGTGTTTTTTCTTTACATCTTGCCAAACTGGCTGGTTGAGGCAAAGAATAACGTACACAAAATGGCAATATACCCAAGTGAATCACCTGATCTGCAAGACTACACACAGATATGAAATGAGAATCTTTAGAGTTTTATTTGAAAACACAAAATATATTCCGTTGTATGATATTCTGTTTTATGTACATTAAGGGTGGGCCAAAATATCAATGTATCATATTGTTTACTTTTGTGACACATTATCGATAAACTTGCGCCAAATATCAATACTTTTATTTAATCAACCAGACTCTAAAAAACTTTCTCCAGTTTATTATGCAATCATTTATAATTCCACTTGATGGCGCTAATGGTAGCGTCTTGAATAGGGTAAATATGTATTGGGCGAAAATATCTCACAAGGGAGAAATGCATTGTTCCTCTGAGCAAGTGCTCAATTAATGTTGAATTAAAGTTATTTCTGTATTAATGAATTGTGTTTTTTCCTGCACGCTTAATTTACACTGATTTAAAAGGTTTTAGTTTGGCACAGCTGGCTTCATGATTCCTGCCATTTGCCAATGTATTATTTAATTAATCATTTGTCTTATCCGCTGGTTCCTAGTCAGGGTTGCGGGAGCGCTGGCAGCTGGCAGCACAGGATGCAAGGCAGGAGGAACCATAGACACACTCATACATGTGTGTGAGTGTTAGAATCAAAGTATTGTGATGTTATTGTGGGAAATGTATTGTAATAATATCACATGGTGATGTGCCCTGTGATTCTCACCCCTAATGTACATTCACACGGCAGGGAACTGAAAAGCACATTTAATCGTGGTGTATTGCCTGGCATAGATGCAGTTGTTATTAAGCTCCACTTGTTTCTCATCCTGCAGTGAATCAGCTTACAGGCATAAATAGACATTTATTCTCAAATATACTGCTCACAAATATGAAGGAACATTTCATAATTAAATATCCTATAATGAAATATCCCTAATTTTTGTGAACAGTTTAGAAACTAATTTGCAGTTGTCGCATGGTCTTTGCATGGTTCTCTACACTCTCTGTACTCGGGCTGTGGAGTGTAGCTCCAGCACACAGTTTACCTCAGTAAGAATGGGTACAAAATATTTTTAAAAGAGAAATCTTCATTGAAATTATTTACAAATGCATTGTTCTGATGACATACACTCACTGGCCACTTAATTGGGAACAATTGTTCAACTGCCAATCACATGGCAGTAACTCAATGCATTTAGCAAGTCCTCTGGGTGAAAATGACTTATTGGCGACAGGGGGCAATGACTGGATTAGTTTAAGCTGATAGAGAGGCAACAGTAACTCAAATAAACACTCAATGCAGAAGTGCATGTCTGCATGGGCAACATGCAGAACCTTGAAGCAGACGGGCTATAGAAACACAAAACCACACCAGGTGCCATTTCTATCATTTCTATCATTTCTATCTAAGAACAGGCAACTGAGTTTACAGTTCAGACAGGCTCACCAAACTGGACAAAAGAAGATTGGAAAAATGTTGTCTGAATCTATGAATCTATGAGTCTATGAATCTACGCATTAAAGCAGTTCTGAAGGCAGCAAAGTGTACCTAATAAAGTGCCTGTTTAATGTATTTTTTATATACAGGGGAGTCAAAAGACAGAAACATAAAGGAAAAATGACATATCGAAATACCTCAGCAAGTAATGGGTGAGGGAGCCTATCTTTTAGGCTGTGTCTGGAACATGGCCGCCTTCTTGAAAGCCACCATATATCTCTTGTGGTCCAAATTTGCAACACAAAAAGTTCAAGGTTTCTTTGTTTGTCACAGGGAACTAAAGAAGGAATTTGAGATTTTGATGTCCGGGGAACACAACTGCCATATCATAGGAACAGAATTCTAAAACAACACCCAAGACCATCAATTTCACACCGCACTGTTGCATCCCTCATAGCCAAATTCAGAGAAACCAGGACTGTGGACGATGAGCCACGTAAGGATCGTCCGAAGACAAAGGAACCTCAACAGTGGATCCAGCAGCTTTCGCATATAGTCCATGAGGCAGCATGTGACGTGTCCCGTGACTTCTGACTCACCCTGTATATTTAAATTATTGTGTTCTTATTTCTTTTTTTTATAATAAGCACAGCTCAGAAACTGTGCCATCCATGTACTTTTGTTACAAATTAAATTTACTTGTCACATGTGAGAGGAACAAAATTGAAACAGAATTTCTTTTCATGTTTTTATCCTTTTTCGTAAGCACCTGTTAATTTTAAATTAGGAGCAGCTGGTCCTCCCTGATGGAAAATGCAGTTGATGGTTGTATGCAGTTAGGGTAGTGTGCTTATGTCATGATCAAAACATGCTTACTCATTATCTGTGCTTACATCACGTCCGTTCTGCTGTACGCAAGTGTGTATGGACGTGTTTGATCCATTCCATCCTGTAAGTGATCGCCATTTCATTCAGCCTGCTTTCATTGTCAGATTTGGAAGGATGCGTGATTTTATTGGGGCTAGAGGGTAGGCGGTGGCTTACTGTTACTAATTATGGCACAAAAGCAGTAGGGGATTCTGTCTGAACCCATTTGTGAGCTGATGGGAAAGGGTGAAAAGCCAGAGGTTGTGATAAATGCGGCCACACGGAGTTACTGTATAAAGTGAAATTTACCTCCACGTAAGACAGAGCTACATGTAAGCACCTTTTTGTTTAAGTTTATCAAATTTGTATGCAAACGCTCAGAGAGAGCACTGGTACATAATTCATTAGGTGAATAAGGCAACAGTCACTGATGTGAACAGGTCCAACTGCTCTCTGACTGGACAGACACTGGGCGACACTAATGATGATGGTGATTATACACTGCTTGCAGTTCCCACCAGTGGAGGGGGAGGTAACACCAAGTCCATTGGCTGCCGGTCTGGTCACAAGGAATCTCTCTCATTTTCCTCTGCCCCTACCATCACTCTGTTTCCTTCACCTGGAAGAAAAGCAAGTCAGTTAGCAGTCTCTTAGGTAAAATTTTAAAACAGAGGACAAGATAAACTCATCCTCATTCAGGCTTAAGGTAAGTGCATGGTCTGTTAAAAACTTTTGCAAATATGATGTCTGTTCACATGATGCATCAAGATTATGATTATATTGTTAATACATGATTCTGAATGATGTGCAATTTACTCTTAATGTAATCATGTACATATTTGGGAGGATTTGGCAATAATAATGCAAACACAGGTCGTAGTCTTCTAGTCCTAAAATAGCTTCTAGATGTTATATATAATAATGATTATTTCATATACTTCATGTCAACCTTTCCTGGATAAGACCTGACCTCCAAAAGTGCTGAATATGAAACAGAATTTCTAGTTGTGTACTGTCTGCATTTTCATAGTATTCATGTTGCGTTGCCCCAGTTTGTTTTTAAAGGTCAAGTAAGTTTTTAGAGAGTTAAAATTATCACAACACTGAGTAGAAAATACACAAACTAGTCATCATAAAGACACTTTTAGGTTAGGATGAACAAATTCAAAGCAAAGACTTGGGTTACCTCAGAACATATTAAAAAGCCATTTGGTTTTTGCTACTTGTTTTGGAAAATATTTACTTCAGTTAGCAATGATAATGTTCATAGATGCACTTAATTGTTCCTGCCTGGCCTTTAATTTGTATTGACATATACCTTTAATTCTGAATATGCATTGTTCATGTTTATGGGTGTGCAATAATATATATATATATATATATATATATATATAGTCTGTGATAATATCTTAATTGTTTATAATAATTGTTTTACCATTGTATGAGCTTACGTTATTGATTGTCCCTCACTTTGCAGAAAAGCTCTGAGTAACTCTTTGTGATATTGCCAGGCAGGACAGACTATTGTGCATGTACATTAAGTGCATGCAGCATGCAAGCACCACAAATCAAGTCAGCATTCTGCCATTATAAATCAGCGAACAGAACTGGGAGACCACCTTCCTCTCCGTATACACCATTAGATTTAATTGTTAGACATGGCTAATTTTCAGTCACACGGGGTGGTTTGACTTTGAAAAGACATATATTACTCAAAAGACCTCAGACTGCAAAGATGATGGAAATCATCTGCTGTTCAAGACAGCTCGACAACAAATTATTTCAGCCTCTGCGAGTAGCCAGAATTTCCAGGATGCAGAATAAGAAGATTATGACATACTTCAGGAGTCGGCGATTAACAACAGGCCTAAACCAGCCAAACTACCAGCACAAAAATACACTCAGCAAACTTTAGCAGAATCATTCAGTAAGAAAAGGGCTTTAAAAAAAAAAAATGTAAGCCATAACAATGCTGTCATTAATTACATTATGAAAGACAAATTCAGGCAGTTGGACTGTAAGCTGTTAAACAGTTTAGGCCCAAGATGCACACTATCAGTATGATCTTCAATTATCATTGTCATCTAATTATAGTTATCAAAAAAATCCCAAAAAATGTTGCCATATATTTATTTTTTTTGTCAATATCGCACACCTCTCCCATAAAGATTACACCCATTAAAGGTTCCACAGAAGGTGCTTTAAAAAGATGGCAGAGACTAATTTTAAGAAAAAAAACCCTATTTGTGTGCTTTGTAGTAACCCTGAGTTTTTGTATTTGGACAGTCTGAGCATGTCCACCTCAGCCAAAAGAAACCAGTGGAGGCAGGAGATGTCGCGCTTTCCCAGGAACCATGGGTTCTCTAAGAAGGTGTTGCTGAACTGTTGCCTGATTAGACACATCATCTCTTGGACACTACCTGATCAAAAAGGTACTTTTATTAAAACTGGTTTGTGATATTGTTGACAGTGTGAGGATAAAACACATTAAACAGAACAAAATATGTAATGTCTGCTTTCAAATGCCTGAGCTCAAATAGTGGCTTAATCTCCAGTGTCGGTTCTGGTAGACTGCACTCTTCAAAAGCAGGTTTATAACAAAGAAGTAGATAAGCTGTGAATCGAGCTCAAAAGTGTTATGTAAAGCCTGTGCTGCCCAGCCTAATAATGACATTATCACCAGACTCTCTTGCTACCACACACCATAGGCCATCAACATTGTGGCACAGTGCTGCTTGGCATCCAGTGCAAACATAATATTGTTTGCGACTTTTGTAGTACACTGTATAGAAGGGTTGTAGGGATGCATTGTGATGCGATGTAAAAATGCCAAAAATGTGCATCATAGAGCTTCTGTTTGTCTAATGCAATAACATTTTTATAAACTGCACAACCATATGTCATACCCCTAATATGCATTTAAAACTTTTATATTTAATTGCCTCAGACTAAATATTCTTTTTCAAGTAAATGACACTTTTAAAATGGTACTCCTGAGGAATACATTTCCAAAGTGTCAAGTTTTGCATATAAAATACACTCTGAAGAGTAAAGGTTCCATGCTAAAGTTTTATCTATTAGTGCACGATTACTGCAACTTTCCTCACCTCGGTCATTCATTTTCTTTTTCAGCGGTGCTCCTTTATGACAAATTTCGAGTTGTAATGACATAAACGTCGCATGAATTTTGATCTGGCTGTTTAGGCAGGGTCACATTTCTGTGTCACGTGATGGAAAAGATCACATTTGGGCCATTTTACACCTGTTGTATGAGCATTAATTAACTACAGTAATAATATGCCAACTGAAGTCTTTCCAATGAGAGAAGGTTAGAGAGAGTTTCTGTGTGTGCTTGCGTTTGCATTTAAAATGTTTCCAGCCTACATTATTATCTAAGCCTTGACTCTCTATAATGACACTGGTGTGAAAACAGCTGAGTTCTTCACTGTATCAAGCGCTGCTACCATTTCACGTATTGGCCTCTTTCAGTGCAGAAATAGTATCTGTTATGGGTGTTTAAATTGCATCACCAAGCCTTAAATTACATTATACCCTATCTTTCTGTATGAGGTCTGGTGAGGATCAAATCTACAAAAGGTAGTAAAGCAGGTTGAAATCTGCTGCTCTTTTTCTCTGAGCTCTGAAATGTAAATTTCTTTGTCATTTTAAATATTCACTTGTATAAGTATGGATTAAGCTAAGCAGTGAAACTAATAGACATCCAGTGAGTGTTGTTTGCTCCCAGGTAAGAGATATGCAGTACAATAAAGTCCAGCACTCTGATGAGAAAGTGCATGGCGTAGCGCGGTAGTGTGAGAGGAGCACTGGGAATTATAGTGAGGAAAACCTGTGGTCATGCAACAGTCATATTGTTCTTCACTTTCAGTACATTATTCAATAAATTACAGAAAATATTAATACTTTTTTTTAAACTAAAAGATTTATCTTGATGATTTTTCCCAACTGTAGTTTAATCTAAGAATTTTATGCATGTTTAAGCTATGATGCACATGACAATACTCTCATGTACTCGGCGGTGCATGATGTATGGAGTCACATGGTGGGAGTGATGAGTGCTGGGAAATTTGTGGTTGCTGTTGTGTTTTAAGCACATATAAGGTGCGTTCATATGCTAAAACTCATAAAGATGGGAGAATAGTATTATGGCATGATAAGTCCAAGTTTTAGGTACAACCAATTCTGGTTGTCTTTGATATGCTACATGACCACCTTCCCATTGGAAAAAAAAAAACTTCATGCAGTATGGCGGCTTTCAAAATGATTTAAAGATGATTTTTGAGACATAGCCTAAAAGACAGGCCCCCTCACATGCTGAGTCAGATATGTAATTTTCCCTTTTGTTTCTTAAATAAAAGGGTACCCTGCGAATTTCGACCCACCCTGTATACAAAAATTACATTCACAAACCACTTTATTAGGTACACTTTGCCAAAACTAGGCTGGGCGCACTTCTGCCTTCAAAACTGCCTTTTGTGACTGACTTTTGACTCACCCTGTTCTGTACTACATTACAAGATTTCACCAGTGGAGGGAGCTGCAGTTCTATGTATGGCAGAGTTCGGGCATCCATTACTATTATTGACACACTATTATAGTTAAAAATGAACACCGTACTTACTGTTTGAGTGCTTTAGTAGAACACTTTTTCCATGTTCAAATATATTATGTAATTAAGAATGATATACTGCTACACTGTATGTTACACAGCCATAACATCAAAATCACTGACTGGTGTAATGAGTAATGTCGACAGTGTAATGCTTTGGATAATTTTCTGCTTTGGGTCTTTACATTCATGCGGATGTTACTTTGACATGTACCTCCTACCTAAACATTATTACAGACAGAGTACACCCTTTAATGACTATAGCTTCCTGCAGCGTTTTTAGAGGTGAGGGAGCCATTTTTCATTGTCACTTTTATGTGGTTAGCAGCTCAGGCTAAGCAGCGTTAACAGCAAGATACTGGCTTTGTCCAGGCCTCTGCTTACACAAGAGTTACCTCTTCCCTTGCTGATGCTTTGCAACCCAAAGCTTTGTGTTTGTATGCATGTGTCTCGGGTTTCTGTACGTAACTGTAAGTTGTGTGGAACTAATGGAATTCATGTTAAGCTAATTATCTTCACAAGCATTGCGTGATGCTAATTAATTAAGTGCTTGATGCACTCACTTCTATGTTACACATCTTGGGCGTTAACTGACATTTAAACCCTCCTGTTGTGTTTGACCCAGTGTTCCATCCTAATGTCCTTGATTAAATTTGGCTGAGCTCCTTAATACCATTTCTAAAACAAAGTATTGTGCAAAAGCCTCAGGCCACCACTACATTTGTTTTTAACAATAGTAATGACCATATACAACACATTGCTGACTAACGGACCAAAACATTTCAAACCTGGATTAATCAATCCATAATACACATTCCAACTGATCTTCATTACAGCCTTTGCAAGCTCTTGGCCTTTCCACCCTGTTGGCCGTGATAAAGTGTTTTTTTGTTTGTTTGTTTGTTTGTTTTGTTTTTTTGCTGCTACCTTGCCAAAAAGATCATTCCTGACCAAGCTTCTTCATAAGGGTCTACTTGACATCCTGTTAAAGCAGCCAGATGCTGCTATTGCTCAGGATAGGTTATGCAGATTTGTTTTAGAACACAGCATGCATTTCACATAAAAACTGCTTGAATAATTAAAAACTAAACTAAACTATAAAACTAAAAAAATTAACTAGGTTAAGTATTAATCTTGCATAATTGGTGTTTTGTGGGTATATTTTTGTCCATTAAAGGGCATTAAAGTACTGCTGTGAATAACACATTTCAAATTAACTAATTTAACCACAGTGCTTTTCAAAAGTTTTAGGCCACCATTAAATAACCAGTAATATATAACATATTGTTGATGATGGGCCCAAAAATTTCAAACATAGATTCATCAATCCATAATACTCCTTTTCCACTAATAATCGCTTGTGTCTGTATATCACAAACAGTTATTACACACTGTTAAATAATAAAAAATATTAGTCTCACATGTCTCCTTTTTTGTCCTTTCATAATTTAACCACCCTTTATGTAGCCATACTTGTAGGGGCTCCTGCACTAAGTCCCAGAAAACACATGGTGCAGAAGGTGTACGTGTGCCCTTAATGTGACTGCCGTCCATTGTCGAGCTGAATAGTCATCATGGATGATCTTCTAAACATGATCTTGCTCAGAAACAGACAATTGTCTAGCTACAAGCATTGGATTCCTGTAGGGGTGTGCTAGTGTGTTAGACAACTGTGCCACCCAAGAACATGCATGTGTCATTTCTTTCAGTACACCTCATAACTTGCAAAGTCTCCCCAACATTGATCTTGTTGACACTACTAAAGACATGACAATATAACGTATAATATAATATAACGTCTCATAATCAGTAATACTGTAACCTGTATGTTCTTAGTTGGGTAAGTTATTAAGTTTTTATGTATGGTTTAAGAAGTTAGTAATGAAATTGTACATGTGGTAGGTAAAAGCTATAGTAGATGTTTAGGCTCTTTGATTATTGTTTAATAATAAATGGGTATACGTATTACGTTTTCTGCTCGATACCCTAGTAATTCACAAAATTCTTATCAATTAAATCACAACATTTTAGAGCCCTAACTTGAAAGCTTACTATGTGCAGCTTTTTTCTACATTCCTGTGATGTTGATGAACGACTGCTCTCTGATGATTAAGCTTGGAGGCACGCGATGAATAAATCATGGCACAGATATTGGTTCTCTTTTAGATCCCCTGACAGTAATATAATAATATTTGCCAGGTGTGGCTGAAAAATTAAGAGCAAGTAATTGATCATAGCTGTAGTAAAAATGTGGTAAGAATTGGATTTGTTATCAAAATGAGAATATGTGCATTGTAAACCCCACCCCCCCCCCCCCCACACACACACACACATTGTGTTTGTTTTGCTGGTATGAAT
>JAYJMA010055823.1:0-10774 GCA_036873895.1 Parotocinclus cabessadecuia | reverse complement strand
GTGTGTGTGTGTGTGTGTGTGTGTGTGTGTGTGTGTGTGTGTGTGTGTGTGTGTGTGTGTGTGTGTGTGAGAGAGGTCCAGGATGTGCTGTAGGCCAGAAATAAAAAGAACAGATGAACTTAAGTTTGAAATAATAACAGATAGCCCTTTAAACATTAAAAATAAAACAGTTTGTGGACATAGTACCACTTCTGCCCAGCAAATGTTAACTAAATGTTGAATATGAGATGCAGGCTACAAATTGACAGGTGTTTGACACCGAGGGGATTGGATAATGTTGCCCCAAATATTTTTTTTTACCTTGTTTTTGAAGGACTTGATAAACCTCTGATTTAAATGGGATGATGTCATTTTGTTATCCATGTTGATAAATTGGATCTTAATGGTATTTTTTTGTTTAACCACCGTTGTTTAGTTGGGGAAGCAGGGGGGGCATAAGCCTATCCTGAAATTCAGGGGGTGCAGTGGGGAATCGTACCCTGTCAGCACTCAGGGCTTGGAAGGGGTTTCCGTTTCTACCCCAGTTCCTCTTAGACTTCCTCAGACACGGATAATAATGTCTGTGCGATACAAGACGCGGTGATGCGCTTGCAACCTGTCACCAGAGTGCCTTCGTTTTATTCCAAACTAAATTTCGATACTGTAACAATAATAAATCAGCCATCTAATAAATTATAAAGCCATTTAAGGTATTTGGCCGTATGAAATTATTTCAGTGCATCCAGTGGCACTCTGAAGTCAGGGCCCACTAAAACGAACCTCAGCGGAACAGCAAAATAAACCACAGAGCTAATCTGATTCCACACCGAGCACATCCACCTCAACATCTTCCTCCACGTCCTCTTGGTCGGTACAAAGCTCAGCACCCCAGACGACTGTCGACAATGCAGCCCGTTCAGAGGCTGGGCTGGTTACCTCCAGCACGTCCACGTCATCCTCCTCCGAACTCCCTGCTGAATACACAAGATTAAGAGCATCAACAAATAAATACCATTCTGACCTGAAATAGCAAATACGGGGCACAGGGTGTCTATAAAGTTAAGTCTCACTTTAATAAATCAATTACTCAAGAAACCAAATGTACATTAGGGCAGGGAGGTGCTACTTTTAAATCGTGCTTAAAACTGATCAGTAATGAAAATAATCAAATAAATCTCTTCTATTCAATTCATTATTTTGGTATATCGCCATATTATATAGTTATCGTAATGAAAAATAATGTGAATTGATTAAATAAATCCTAATTAAATATCTTGCTATGATTCTTAGCTCATATCTCACCACAATGTACATAATGGCTGTGCAAAAAAAAAAAAGAAACACAGAAATATATTATTATTTATTTTTAATTGAAGAAAGAACGTTTTAAATGGCTTGTAAACTATAATCTCTGTTCTTGTAGTCAGAACAGAGTGCAGAGTGCTGACTGATTTCATTTGTATGTTTTTATATTTTCAGTGACCCATGTGGAATATCGAGGCTGTTCACACTGCTCACAAAAATGCCATTAAAAGCCATTAAAGAAGAAACATTTGGTTTGATTTGATAAAACAAGACCATCAGAAAAGCAAATGAAAAGTCAAAGAAAGTTGTTCGATCGCATAAATGAGCTGCAAAACTCAATGATGGTGATTGAGTAGTAAGTGATAAATTTATGGGGATGAACAGAAGAATGTTAAACTGGACCAGAGTGCCCCCACACGGACTGTTCAGTAGGGTGTATGGTCACCCAAGGGTGCCAAATCACACTGACAGTGATGGGACATTGACAGGATCAGACTGTCCAGCAGTTCTTCCTATTCATTTTCCCCACATTTCAAATTCAACCCCCCCCCAAATATCGGCCTTATCCCTATTAACGTCGATTCATAGTGAGCCCTGTGAAAAACACTGTAGTAATTAACAAGTGAGACTTACTTTACAGCTACAGATTTGTAGCTTCTTATTATCATTTATTATCTCAGACTGCTGAGATCCTTATACCTGCATGTAAGGGTGTGAATGGTGTGCTGCATCCTGCATCTTCCTTCTTCAGCCCATCACCCGTTTCCTCATCTTCTTGAACTTCTCTAGATCCGCCTACTCTCTTCTGTGTCTCGGCCGCTCCATTAAGACTTGTTTCTCCCTTCCTGGTCTCTCCGGGATGAAAATGTAAATCGGTTCCCTCGACAGCTCCATTTACACTACCGTGATTCCCTAGTCTTTTGTTTTTCTTGTGCACTTCATCAGTCTCCTTCATTTTCTGGGCATCTTCTCGTTTCTTTTGGATTTGCACGAGGACGTGGACTTTCTCGATTGCTGAAGATGCTCTCTTAGTATACGTTGCAGCTCGAGCGGTCTTTTTTCTCGAACCAGCAGCTGTGTGCCTCGTATCTACACCTTCACCTGCTCCACAAATCCTCTTATTCTTGCCATGCTGATTCGCTCTGCATCTTCCTTCGTCAAACGTCGCCCTTCTGTCATGACTATTGACGCCGTGTCTTCCTTCCTTAGGTCTCTTCCTCTTCGCTTTGTGTTGTGCTTCAGGCACAGCTTTCCACTCGCCACAGCTATTCCCTCCTGGTATTCTTTCCTTAAGATTCCTCCTCGGATTGTAACCATTATTTATGCGTCTTCCATCCACATGGTGACTTTGGTTGAAACTGTTTACTACTTGGCTTCCATCTTCAAGACTCCTTTCAGTAACGTTTTGCTTTTCATCTCCACATCTCAATTTCCTCTCACCATCATTAACTTCTCGAATTCTCTTCCGTTTCTTGTGATCACTGCTCCCTTTCCACCTTCTCTTGGCTTTGCTTTGTCTTTTTCCAACAGACAGTGCAGTGTTGATTTTGCCCGACTCCTCTTTAGTGGTTTTGTTTTTGCCCACATTAAAGTGACTCACTCCACCTTTGCTCAGACATGCATCAAGGCTACACGCGTAGTCATGCATCACTTTTGATCTCTTCTTCTTTGGTGGGTCATTGATTAGATTTCCTCTACACTTTCTCTTAAGTGGGATCTGGCTACTACTTAGGGCTGGATCTAGTTTTTTCCTTAAGCCCTGGGTCCTGGGTATCGCTCGGGTTTTAGACTCTTTCCTGTTCTGGTTTCCAAATGGTTCGACCATTTCTGGCCCATGTCCATGACAGGATGCTTCCTGCAGCTCTGGTGATACGTTTAGTTGATTTGGGGCTTGGGTCTGACTCGTAGTAGAAAGTTCAAATTCCATGTTATTAGTTGAGATGTGTGGAGTATCTGCTTGTGGTGTTTCGCCGTGCTCCAAGCATAGAGGTTCTAAGTGCGTGCACGTTTCGGGAGTATTGCTTCTTGGATCTGTGCTCAAGTCTGACTTCTCACTGCCCACCGTGACCTGAGAACCCTGGACTTCCTTTACGGCTGAGGGATTCTCAGATTGGTCTTGTGACATTTCAGTTCCAGCATCTGCACTACACCCCACAACCTGCTGCTCAAAAGTCCTCAGAAAGTGATCCAAGATATCGCTCAGCTCTCCCTCTGGATGTTGCTTAGGATCTGTGGGTTTTGCGGCCGGAGTGGGACACGTAGTGTTTGAAATGGGCGGAACACCGGGAGTTGTCGTACTTGTTGGATGACCATGTTGATTTCCTGGAGGGAACGCAGGCAGAAAATGTCCAGTCATGAGGTCATCCAAGAACCAGTCCATTGGCAGAGGGGGATCCGTCTGAGGAATGGTTGTGAGGGGCATCGTATGCAACAGAGTGGAATCTGGAGAAGCAACCGTTTTCTGATCGTAGAAGTCGCGACAAACAGGAGGAAGTGGGCGTATTCGTGGACGACCTCTTGTTCTGCGTCCACGGTGAGGGTCACCCTTAGAGAAAAAAAGGTTACTGAGTGCAGACGACACATGCGGGCGTCTCTATGGCTGCGTCTGAAATCGCATACTTTGACAGTACGCATTAAGATTCGATTCAGTACACACTGCTCGACCGTTAAAGCAGTACGCTCTTTAAGTACGCGAGTATGCAGTATACGCAGAACCTCGGACGCACAACGCCCGCCATCTTACCAATGTCATGTGATATCACACCACTAACAAAAAAAAAATAATAATAAAAAAAATAAAAATAAAAAAATCGCCTCCATTTCATTAAAAGCCCAATTCGCTATTTTTTTTTTAAATTAAAAAATATTTTTTAGATTTCATTTGAAATATTTACCCCAATGTAAAACGCCTTCGCTGCTCCAGTTGACTCATGGGATAAAATAGTGTGCTTTGGTTGCAAACGTACTCTTTCAAGCATACTTTGTATTCGGACACGCTACATGCTCTCGCCTACTGCTTTTCTTCACCATATATCATAGCTATCTGAGACATTTACCTCAACGGGGCGGTTATTAGAATTTCATCTGAAGAGGGCGTGTTCCCTACACGGGCTAGTGAACGGAATCTCTCCATACTGTATGCATGTGTTGCTCACATATCCAAAAATACAGATGGTTTTGTTGACCTTTTTGGTGTTTTGTAGCTTCAACTCCTTTTTGGAACATGTCCAATCCCTCAATACAGGGACTGACTGGTCATCAGGAGCACCGGGACGACTGCTCTGTGCGAGGGTTGCTGAGAGCGCTAAAATAATCAGGGGATCTCAAAACTGTAAGGCGACAGGGCTAACCATTGCCCTACTGTGTCGCCTTCAACTCCTATCTCATGGGTTTTTTTTTTTACTCTAAGGAAGTTTTTCCTTTCCACTGTCGCCATTTGGCTTGCTCATTAGGGACAATAGAATCCAATCTTTGACAATTGTTCCTGTATCAATGTAAAGCTGCTTTGAAAAATTGAATTGAATTGAATTTCATTGGCTTATTTATATTTATTATTTATATATTATCTAGCTAACATATACCAAGGCTGCTTAGCTTACAGTGTTTTGAGACACCTACCTGCCCCTTATTGTCTGGCTGTATGCCTGTTTTGCCTCTCTTCTCTCCAGCTTTCACCACCGCCCGTCTACCTCGCCATCTCTGGAACCCTCTTAAAGGAGGTTTCCCTATGGATCTGGTGTCCACCTTCCTGCCAACTCTACCCCCACCTTGCCCACTGCATATCCATCTTGCCACCAAGCCCCACCTTCCCTTGTGTGCTCTCCCCATCCTTCCACCTCTTGATCTCACTGTGGCTCTCTTGACTGCTCCTTCTCCTCTAGCCACTCCCCTTGGACGACCTCTTCCTCGTTTCCCTACTCTCTGAGGATGGGAAGGCTCTAAGAAGTGGCTGATGAAACCAGGGATTTTTCCTTCAAACTGCTGAAAAACGTCATCTCCGGCAGCTGGGAAAGCCTCGGATTCTGACTGGCCCACGGAGTTGGGGTTGTTGTGAGTGAGCAGAGGCTGGGGACTGACTGCAGTAGGTGCCTGGGGGATCGTATTTTCGGAAGAATACAGGAAGACCTGGCAGGCAGACTCATTCACTGCGTGTCTATCAGGCACGATGGCTAACACATCACACATGTAGGGCATCTTTTCGGCATGGACCGTTTGCAATGCCAAAGCGGCATCATTGACTTTGGGGCAAGTGCTGATCTCTTGAGTGCTGGAGCACGTCGACTGGCCGATCAGATAGACAGTCTGAACACTTTGGAAGTCTGTTTGTGTCTCTCTTTCATCTGTCTGTCTCCCACAATCAGTCTGTGTACTGTTCTCTCTTATCTCTCTCCCCCTTTCTTTATCCACCTCTCTGAGCTCAGCGCCAGCGCGTTCTTCTCTTCGTCTTTCTTTACCTTTACGCAACTCTGCCTGGTTCTGCTCAGGAAACTCAAAACCCAGTGATCTTGCTGCACCAAGGACCTGCTCTCTATTCCCATGTAACTGACCTGAGTAGAGCAGGGCAACCAAGCTGACAAGCGTGCAGGCATCCAGAGCCTGAAGCTCAATCAGTCGTCTCTGCCCAGCCATGGGCTATGGCATGGAAGACAGAGTGCAACAGAGCCAGGGGCTGAAAGCAGACAGCACACAGCTGTGCACCGGCACTGACAAACCTGCAGAACAACACAGTATGACAGAATGAAGATTAAAGGCTTTCCCTTAAACACAGCTGTCTGCTCTGGTTTGCTCAGCTGTTGGACTGGCAGAGCCCTAAATTTTTTTTTAAAACCCAGAAAATCCTACATGGCATTTTATTCTGGCAGCAGGCCTGCTTAACTACCTGCTAATCCTTCGAGGTTCCCATATTTTTGCGACTCTTTGAACATTTTTTCAATACCATACTGACTCAAGCAGAAGCACGCAGCCGAGCGTGAGGAAAGACAAAAATACCGCAAGGAGAGGTATTTTAAAGTACAAAATATATTTTGTTGCAATTGTATGCTGTTGAAATGTATGGGCAAATATCTCATTATCATCAAAGTTCCCTAAAATAGTGTGATATTATTTTAGGGCCATATCTTGCCCACTCCTAATACTGACCAAATATAATATTTTATAGTCTCATTTGTTTATCAGATTCTCTTACTTTCTCTTACAGATTGCCTACCTGTAAGACTTGCTTGCAAATGCGACCATGTTTTAGGTCGAGACCAATAATCTAGAAGCTATACAATAACACAAAACTAAATAACACAAGAAGTTCCACATACATTTGGATGTCGATCCACTGCCGTTTGAAAGATGTCAGGAGATGAGATGGTGTGAAAGATGTGTAAATGTTCTCACCTTGGCTCTGTAGGACAGTGTCACAGAACTCATCTCGGTTCTGCTGCTTCTGTAACTCTTTCAGGAGCAAAGTTTCAAAGCGCAGCATTTCTAAAAGAAATCATCCGTTAATTGCAACGAGGCTAAGCAGAACATGGTGCACGCTTTTACATGGACATCTGCAGCAACGAAGTAACGTTAAACAAGCGAAGATGAGAGCTTCAGTTTCAGAAATTTGCACTTTATGCTCATTTTTCCCCAACAGTAGTTTCAATCCGGCACATTAGGTATCACTGGCTGAAATATGGCACCGACGGCCAGCTAATTAATCCAATTTACTAACAGCTGATCATACCGGGACGCCCGAACACCGTTTTTATTGGGGTCAGTCTAATCTTTTGTATTGCATTGAATCGAATATTAAATAAATATCGAAGTATTTTCGTACAGAAAGCTGTAAATAAACGGTACACACCTTATGATTGCTTTCTCTATATCCTATGCTCTTGCTAGTCCATGTGGCGCGCATCTCTGCTGCACGGAGTCAGTAATTCAGTCACGCGCACGCACACACACACACACGTTACTACAATCTCTATTAAGACGTCTCTACTTTTAAAAACAATGCCTCGTTCTCAGTGAACATTAAATACCCCGAATACATTTTTATACAACATGAAGGTCTGAGAGTTTTTCCATTAAAAAATAAAGCAACTCCTGCACAACTACCGCAAAATACGCCTTAGATTAATAACTGGAGCCATCACAACTCCTACCAGGAAAAACTGGACTGTAATCTTGATAAAACGAACCACATTCTTTTTTTGACAAAACTTTGACATTTCGTAACACAAAGCATTTTGACATTCAGATACAGACTGCATCTTGCTCCATTTCCCATGCTTCACCAGTAGGTGGCGGTACATCATTCTTCCAGCGACAAGAAATCAATGAGGCAGGAGCTTGAAGTTGCAAGGTCAGCTGATCTGTGAGCTCTCGCTGCGATTGAATAGGAAACCATTATTAACTGACAACGCGACCAGAAACATATTGCAGGTACTTATAAATTGTTTTCCCCCCTATGAAAACTGCCCGGTTTTAATACTACAGACATAAATGATCTTTATGTAATAAGCCAGCGCTTTGTTAGCTTTAGCTTAGCTGCCTAGCAACCAGGCTGCTTTCTAGATGGTTCTGTTAACACAAACCGCCGGTAAATCTTGAAACGAAGACAGTCAGCATAAGGTTCAACAATTACATTAAAACATGGGAATATTTACATAACAGTTAAAATGAAGCGTATGTTATGACATTTTGTTTATATGTAAGGGAATAAAAGGACAACAAGTGACAGCTTTTTACGAGCGAACAACGAGAAACCGTTGGCTGTATTCCAAACGGCTAAACATTATACACGTAGTGCACTAGGTAGGATGCATAATGCATTACATTAAAGCCTAAATAGTGCACTTGTATAGGGAATAGGACATGATTATGAACACAGTCATTAAAAACTCATTGTTAGTCTGTTGGTTAGCCTCGCTAGCTTTAAACGTTGTATACGGTTCAACAACGGATCACTTCAGCTACGAGAAACACTTAATTGATTAACTTTATATAGTGTTTATTAAATAGATTATATTTATTTGGTTTAGTTCTGTACTTGGCTACATTCTTTCAAACATAATAGGACTTTTGTAGAGTCACAGTTTTCCATACGTTTTTCTATCCATTTTATAACCACACTCATGGGGAGTGGTTCCAAGGGGAAAAAAACGTATGGGAGCCACTTTGTAAATGTATAATTGTTAATTGTAGGACATAAATGGATTTGTGTTATACGTTATGCCATTTTACTATAATCACTGCAAAATGTACAAGATTTTAATCCACATGTGGTTTGCATAGAGGAAAGAACAGAAGTGCAACTAAAATCTGTAACTAAGATCTTCCCTGAAGCACATGTATAATAGCCATTAATGCATAGTGATATCGTACTATGTAGTTTTAATGACGTCTCGTAAAAACATCTCATCATAACGACGTCCTGAGTGGGATTTTTAAAGTTTACGTGGCTGCAGTGAACACATTGTTATCGTTATTTCACTACAACCACACGAAGGCGTCCTAGCATTTCTAAAACGGTGTCACGTTTCTAAAACAGTGCTGTTTTAGAAATTTGTTGAGAAGGGTTAGTTTGGAAACGTGACCTGATTTGATTTAAGTACACTGAATAGGTATCCAGTCATATGGATTGAGTGAATTTGCAACGTTTTGTAAGATCTGTTCGTCCACTAGGCTTATGTGTCCTTTACATATGCGTGCTGTTAGGATTTCATGGGCTTTTATTTAATTTGAGAACTTTACGGCTTAGTTCTTAAGGTTTACACGATGCAACAGAAGGTCCAGGGTTCAAATCCCATCTCTGCTAAGCTGCAATTGTTAGGCTCTAGGGCAAGACCATCATCCCACCTTTCCTGGACCCTAAGATTGTATGAGTTGCTCTGGATTAGGGGCAAAATGAAAATGTAAATGTACTTGTGCTTTAAAGCTGTGAGAACATGACTTGTTGCACCATACACAACAAGTGTTACATTTAAAATTCAAACAGTGTGTTAAGGGCCTTGTTTAAGGACCCAACTGTGGCAGCTATAGCAGAGGTGGGCTTTGAACCCTGGACCATCAGGTCCAGAGTCCAGTACCTTAACCGTGTTGGTATGTGAACCTCACTGCCGCTCCAGGTACAGATCTCAGGTGAGAAGACCTTATTTTCAAATATACGTCAAAATATGTAGGTATACTTCTCACAAAAAGTATCTCCTAAATCTCAGAATGAAATTTTATCACGAGAGCGCTACTTCTGAAAGGCCTTTAGAACTGGAGTTTATTTGACCCGTGCTTCAGGACAGTAGGAAGTGTGAACAAGTCATTAATTCATGGGGGTGTGCTGAAGTTACGAAAACCTGTTGCTAAAGTGTGGTGACCTTGATTTTACTCTGTACTAAACCTTCAAGACTTTTTATTTGTCAGGTTGAAGACCAGAACACTATTTATTCTTAAAAATGGCTGACACGGAACAGCAAAACCCTCCCCCACCTCAGACTGGGCCTGTGGTGAGTCTCTTTGTTTCTTTGTAATGCTTTGCAGAGTCTGTAAATCATTTTTCCAACCTGTATGTTAGTAGCGATGGTTATATTTGGGTAAGTGGAATCATGCAAACTGAAGAGTGTTTTGTGTGTCTTTCAGCAATTTCTATTAAGTAACAAACTAGAGACGGCAATGTGGCTGTCGCGGCTCTTCACCGTCTACTGCTCCATCATGTTTATCCTTCCTCTGCTTGGGTTAGTAACTTATTCACTGACACAAAATGATTAGTCGTGACATATTCAGACACGTGTTGAGTTTTAACTCGACACTTAACCATTGTATTTGGTCAACTGTAATCCCTTTGGTGTTTTACTTTGCCATTACTTATTGAAATTTACTTTTTTTAACACAAGATTTATACACTGCAGCATTCAGAAACATGTTTGTTCAACCTTTCTGTTAGTGCTAACTTTATCAGTGCTAAAGAAGGATAGCAGGTCCTGCTGCTTTAAATGTCTTATTAAATGTGTTGGTCTGAATGTTTTCTGTTCCTCCATGGCTCGTTTTTTGCCATCCATCTATGTAACGCTCTGGAGAGCCTCCACGCTGAAACCTGACCACGCTGTGTCCCAAAAAGATCTCTAGACTGTCGTTAGGATCACAACTCCCTCATTTGTACTGTGCTATTTATCGAGACTATTTATATGTTAAAATGTCACTCAACACGATTGAAATCACAGTTATCACATCATACGGCAGCAGCAGTCTCGTAAACAAACCGTGAACGACTGAGCCATGTTTAAAGCTCTCTTGGCTACAGATATGAACTGAATTCTGAGTTAAAGTTAGTAAAAGCACTGTGCTGTTTGTGCCGCTGATGCTGTCGATCGGCTGGTGAACAGAATCTGTGCCTCTGTAGTCTTTACTATGGTTTTAATTCAGTCATTTGACTGGGGATAACTGGTTTTCAAATATTTCTTAAATGAGTCATTTGAACCCAGAAGGTACGATGGAATAATGTTTAGGGATGTGTAAGCCG
>JAYJMA010055812.1:0-10774 GCA_036873895.1 Parotocinclus cabessadecuia | reverse complement strand
ATAGAAGTAAAGTGCTTATATATGTTAAGTGGAACTGATCAAATGGACATTGATTGCACAAACACTGCGGTGTACCTAATAAAGTGGTTAGCTAGTGTGTCTCTTTTCCATTCTTATACTTGTATGTGCTGTTCTTCTATGACAGTATTTTTCTCCTCACCAGAGGGAGGCGCTAGAGAGCTGCAGATCTGCCTGGGGCACCTGTGTGATTGTGGGATGGACAGAAATGGGTGAAATGTCACTGTCTCCCATAGACATCTTACTAGGACGAACGCTCAAAGGAACCTACTTTGGTGGTACTAGCTGAGCAGACAGTCACAAAATCTTTACTGATACAAATTAAGGTTGTCAAAATTAAAGTAAATAATGTGCTTACAGACAATTTCTGTTAAACGTTATCTTCTAGATAATACACTGTGGTTATAAAGGGATGGACATGAACAGCAGCAATACTTTGGTAGGCTGTGTAGTTGTAAAGTTGTTCAGAACTTAAAAGCCAGCCTGAACTGTTGTAAAAGGAAAGATGGATCGATGTTGTTTTTGCCTTATTCTGACCCTACAATTCCAATGTCACAGCAATAATACACTTGTTAGAACAGACGTTTTTTCCAATCTTCTGTTGCCCAACTTTGGTGAGTGCGCAAGATTTATTGCCTCTTAGCTGACAGAAGTTGCAGTCGTCGTTGTTTTCTGCTGCAGTAGCTCATCTGCCTCAAGGTTTGACATGTTGTGCATTCAGAGACGATTTTCTGCATATATTGCTTGTACATAGTTGTTGTTTCAGCTTAAACCTGACAAGTGACAATTTCCTCTGACCTCTGGCATCAATAAGGCATAGTCACCCAGTGAACTCAATATTTTCTTTTTTCGGACCGATTCCAAGTCACTTAAAACACCTTTCTTCTACCGTCTGATGCTCTGTTTGAACCTGAGCAGGTTGTCTTGACCATGTTTACATACCTAAAGGCACTGAGATTTTTTTCCATGGGATTGGTTAATTAAATATTTAGGTTAATGAGCAGTTGAACAGGTGCCACTGGTTTGCATATCTCTACTTGACTATAGGAAACAGGATTATAAACGCATATTTAGAGTGTTTCAGATCGCTGAATCACTTTTTAGAATTAAATGGATCAAATGGATCAAAAGTCCCAAAAAGCTGTTTCTCCCATCACATCCAATCCCCCCAAAAATAGTGACAACACAAGCACGATTAATCATGATTAACAGGATAAAACGATGTTATTCATGTGATTAAATATTTTAATTTTTTGCCAGCACTAAAACTAAAACAGCATTCTTTAGCATAAATACTCAACTCAAAGCTAAGTGCTCCATGATCTTTATGAACAGGATGGAAGAGTGTGGATGGGGTGCCCAGCCTTGTGGAGGACTACATGAGCGGCCAGCTGTTGCTGGATGAGTTTGTGACACACACACTGCCTCTGGAGGAGACTAACCAGGCCTTTGAACTGCTTGCTGCAGGGAAAAGGTTTGTGTGCTTCACAGAAAGCAATAGAATTGTAATGGGTGGTGACAAAGTAGCATTTATTAAAATGTATCTTACAAACTTCATCAGTCCACCACATGGTCAGGTGTGGATTGCTGCTGCAGTGCTGATCATCCCACACTATAAAGACAGGGCCACATGATTTTTGTATCTTTAATTTTCCACTCTGTCTCTCTTTCAGCATCAGGACAATTATCAAGATGAGCTAAAGTGGTGTGAGATCTCTATCAATCACCATGGCAACACAGTGAGTCTCCAGTAGTCCAGAGGGATGCAGGCACTTCTGTAAATTTTAAAGAGAATACAGTATGTCATTGAACTGATATTTTTGTAATCACAAATGGATTAAAATCTACAACTTGCTTTTGAAATAAAAATACTAATCAAGCATAAGGTCTACACTTGCGTTATCCTGAATCAGACAGCCATTTTCAGGTCACTCCAGAGATGCTCAATTGGGTTTAGGTCAGGGTTCTGACTGGACCAGTCAAGAATGATCACAGAGTTGTTCTGAAGCCACTCCTTTGTTATTTTAGCTGTGTGCTTATGGTCATTGTATTGGTGGAAGATGAATCTTCGGCCAAGTCTGAGAACTCTGGAAGAGGTTTTTTTCCGGGATATGTCTGTATTTAGTCGCATTCATCTTTTCTTTGCTTGCAACCAGTTGTCCTGTCCCTGCAGCTGAAAAATACCCCATAGCATGATTCTGCCACCACCATGTTTCACTGTTGGGATTGTATAGGGCAGGTGTTGAGTAGTGCATGGTTTTCTCCACACATACTGCTTAGAATGAATGCCAAAAAGTTTTATCTTCATCTCATCAGACCAGAGAATCTTATTTTTCATAGTCAGGTTTCATGTGCAGGCTTCCATATGATTTGCACTGATGAGAGGCTTCTGTAAAGCCAGAGTAAAACTAGCAACTACATTGTTTTAGAATAAATATTGTGATATATTTGAGAACATTTCCACACAGTAGATAAGAACCTTCAGACTCCTTAAACTGTGTTATACCCTGCCACATAAAATAAAATAAACGAAATAAATATGTCACGTTTGGAACAGTAACAATTTAGGGAACTTGGGGCATAAAACTCATCATATATTCATTGTCAAAATAAGAAAATGATTTTCTTTTTCATTTTCTCGTCATGTATCTGCTGCAGAGATGCAGGGTAGAAGAAATCAGGACTGATTCGTTCATGATTTGGACGAGAGTCTGAGTGGGCTGGGTGCTGTTTTTGACAACGCCCACAAGAGGGCAGCGCCTCACTAGTAAAAGAAATGACAAAAAGATTCGTTCATTTTACAGTCTGAGATTCTGTGATTCGAATCAGTAAAATGACTTCCCAACACTATCAGGTTTTGGTGCTGTTCCCAAGTGTAACTATGGCGTTGTCTGTCGTGGGGTATCCAAGGCTGACAGAATCGATTCCATCCAAGAATCGAGACCAAGTCCAAATGAACATTTATTCAGTTAACTTCATGAATCCAACCAACATGAGGAAACCCTCATCCCACAAGAGAAGTAGAATGACAGTACTGCATCTCTCAGTTTTGGGCTCTTAGACGTTGCTTAGGGGATTGTTCATCCAATTAACTTAATTCCTACAACCTAGGGTAAACATTGTCTGAGTCCATTACTTTTGACACACTATGTGCCAAGTTCATAAACTTTTAATGGACATAGGATTGATGGCTCATCCTATGCCAATCTCAGGTAATCCTAATCTCCTGATTCCCTATATTCCAGTTTTCTCCAGCAAACATCCACAGTTACTGGATGATAAGCGTCTCCTAGCTCTGCTTTGTTTAAAACAATTTAATCTGACTTTAATGATTAACACTGCCATGTTTTAGATCTAGAAGATTTTGGCTATATCTAATATATCTAATATTCAGCTATGACTTTTAGAACCCCATTTAGAATCCTTATTTTACACAAATATAAATTCCGCATATTAACTAAAATATTAATATTCTTAATTTCCATGTCTGAGAAGGTCTACCATACAATGAGAGAACAATGTCTAAAACAAATTTGATTAGTAGATATTAAATTTTTTTATATTTAATATTTAATTATTTTTTATTTTATTTTATTTTATTATTTTAATTTTTCATATTAAAAATAATGTTGTGTGTGTGTGTGTTGTCATGGTAAGTACGTGACGGGATCACCATGTATATTGTAGTAATATATGTGGAGAGCTAGGATGGCCTCCAGCATTTAAAGATACGGGACTAATCTGGAAAAGCATTGCCTGGTCTGATGAGTCACTGTTGCGATATTGGACTTATTTTATCAACTTGAATTGGTTTCTTAAACATAATGAGTTCGCTGTATTCAAATGGCCATCAGATACCAATCCAATAGAGCACATTTGGGATGTGGTAGAACAGAGATATTCAAGTCATGGAAGAGCAGCCAACAAATCTGCAGCAACTGTGTCATGCTATCATGTCAATATGGACCAAAAGCTCTGAGGTATATCTCCAGCACTTTGTTAAATCTATGCTAAGAAGAATTAACACTGATGAGTGTTAATATTCTATTTCAACTGAATGTTTCTCTTTACTTTAGTCATTTTTTCTGATCTAACTTGGGAACAGTGCTGCTGTCAATTAGTTTTATATGACAATACCACTCCAATAGTCTCTTTCTTCACTTTATTAGTTAAAACCCCACTTAAAACACAATCTCCAATAACATTAGAAGAACTGATACAATATTTACACTGACGTTGCACAATTTATATTATTATAGGCTTGTTTGTAAGTTTCCTTTTGAAGCTGCACCTATGTATAGGCTTTATTTAAAGCTGTACCCATAAAAAGCTACCGTGAAATTTGACAGTAGAACCATGAAGTGGCCAAATTACCATATAAATACATAGTAGAACTGTGAAATAATTTATGGTCAGTTAATAGTCAACCAAGTTTACAGTTTTACTATGAAATTTGACAGTAGAACCATAAAGTCGCCAAAACAACTGATGGTCAAACTGTGAAAGTTCACATTAAAGCTGTCAAGCAATTTACAGTTTTACTACAAAATTTCACAGTACCTTCAGATATTTCAGTTCATTTTCGAAGACACCTATGAAAAATGTCTATAATAGTGATCTTATCAGTTTCCATTGGGTGGGCAGATTATTCCTCTGGGTGGGCAATGCCCACTGTAGTCCACCTGTAGACACACCCCATGTTAGGATGTGTGAAATTTTAATGCCAAGTCTAGTCTTGAACTCTGTCATGCTCCTTAAATGTAATAATAATAAATAATAATAACTCGTATTGCCCTGTTGAAAGCTTCCGCTGCCTTTAAGAAACACTGTTGCCATGAAGGGGAGGGGGTTCTTTGTCTGCAACAATGTCTATGTAGATCATATGTTTCACATGACTGTCAGAACTGAATGCCAGAATTCAAGGTTTCCCAGGAAAACAACACAGAGAAGCATCACACTGTCAATGTTATTCGCGTCTCTTATCTGTGTTTTTAGTACTTATTGCTGATCGTTATATGTTTTACTTTGCCCCCAACGGAAATGAGATGCTTTTGACCACTGATCATGAGGTCCAGCTACTGTTTCTGCATTGGACCAGTAGGGGGAACACTTGCACCACCAATAAGATTACTTTTCCTTCACTTAGAACAACATTGCTTCCCCCTGCTGCCAGAGTCTGGTTGCACCAAACAGGCCGATCGATTATAATTCTCTGTGTGTCTGATGGTGTTTTCCTACATCACGTGTGCCGAGACGTGACGGATAAGCTCCCACGATGCTTCATCTTGGCCATCTTTGAAACGGCTATCCATCTTTGGTGTCTCATCTTACAGTACATGCTGGGTCAGTCTGGAAAAACTGTTTTTTTTGGTCCTGCTAACACAGGCACAGTGGGAAACACACACATACACACACACACAAGTGAACGTGTGAGGTCTGACCTTTGTAATATTAGATATTGATCTAATCTAGAAGGTTCGTTTAACAGTTGTAGCCAATTCACTGCAGAAACTGGTGCTTATAGGACGAACCAATATTACTAATATTGAAATATTATTTATATATAATGCTGTAGCTGTTTTTTCATGAATTATTGAACAAACATCTACAATAACCTTTCTTGAATGTCCCTGTATATGTCTCTGTCTCCCTCACAAGTGTGTGCAATTAATCAGGGACTCATGGCTACAATGACCCCTCCTCCCAAAACCCCTCGCTCTCTCTCTCTCAGGAAAAAGAGACATCAAAAGAAAGAACAGGCAGTGAGACGAGTTGAGGCAGGTGTTTATTTGGCACACTCATTTCTAAATCCTGAGAAAGTCTGAATAGGCAACAGAAAGGAGAAATGGCTTGATTATATCATAACATCTGACAGTATAGTTGAGATCATATTATCTCCTTATTCAGAGTCCAATTCTTCTCTTTATGTATTTTTCATACATGTTATCGAAGGCTTTGATAGCAGCTAACAACAGAAGTGATATAGGAACCAAAAGTTCCTAGAACTGCACTGTCCAGAATACTTTCTGCTATCATTAACTGAAATATTAGTTTTGATAGCTAATAGTCACCTTTTGTTAAGAGGAGTTCCGAAACGCCAACAGTGACCACCCAGGAGTAGAAATGCAATTCATTATGTCATAAAGTCATCAAGTTTAAACCTGAAAACACTGAATCACTATGAGTCAGCAGTTTGTTGACCATGGGTATATACCTCTTTAAAAGCTAGTTCTGTTGATAGCTAAACTACTGTAGCAAATTCTGCCACTCAAACTGCTACTCAGTTCTACATGACCAAAAACAGCTATTTCTGAAAGACTTCTGTGACTAGTGTTATGAATTAAACACGTTAAACAATGAATGCGAAAGATAAGACAATTCAATATATAACATAAACAGGCTACAGTATTTAGTCATTATACAATCCATAAGACCTTTGTTCATGGGTTAACCTACTAATGTTATAACCAACGTACTTTTTGTTTTTTATTCTCATAAAATTTAAGTCTTATAACCGTGACTATTGAAAGTTATGAAATTAAAATAATGGTTACAAAGTAATGATTCATGGTCTAGCTGGTTGGTTTGGTTCAACGCAGCAGTCTCTTTATATAGCCACTGTATGGTTCCACTGTCAATTTTCATAGTACAATTATAAACTTGGTTGACTATGAACTGACCATGAATTATTTCACAGTTCTTTTATGGCCATTGATGATAATTCTTCCACTTTATGGTTCTGTTGTCAAATTTCACAATACATTTTTTCTGGGCATTACGCCTCATATTACTGGATAAATATGGTATGACATGCATCCCTTTTAAATGGGCGGCTCCATTTACCAATGTAACTGGTGAGGTGAAAACATCCAGCACTTATGGACAATAATATAAAATAATGATATTCCATCCGCAGATATGATATTGCTTCAGGTACGTCTTGGGTCCACGCAAATATTACTCAGTTACCCGGGCAAACGTGCATCATTCCTGCACACACTGCTGCCTCATAAAGAAAATTGACAAACACCCAAAATGCCAGCAGAGGTAAATACAGGCAAGCAAACATAGCCTGCAGGAGAAAGAATGTCACAGGGGCAGAGTTGTCTTTCACAGTATTTAGATGGGGATCAAAAGATTTCTCTCTCAATTATTATATTTAGTGTGTGTGTGTGTGTGTGTGTGTGTGTGTGTGTGTGAGAGAGAGAGAGAGAGAGAGAGAGAGAGAGAGAGACAGAGAGAACGTGCATACACATTTCTATTATTCCATATTATATTATATATTGATGTATTATTATATCGTCACAATTTATGGTTGCAATGGGCTGAGACCTAACTGGCAGTACAGTGCACAGGACTATAACTATAACAGTCCTAGATAAGGTCACAATCCAGTGCAGAGCACACATTCACACGGAGGCACTTTAGAGATACCTATTAACCTAAACCGTCCCTGGAATTTGGAAGGAAAACTGAGTACCTTAAAGCAACCCACACAGAAATGAACATACAGGCTGGTAATTGAACAGGGCAACAATGGTAGCTAATGTGTTTCTCTATTGGCTATGTATAATGTGTGTTCAAACTTAATTAGAACAGAAACACAGTATCTAAACCTCTAACACAAACAATTATAAACAAGTATATATGGAACACTGAGTAATAACTTTCAAATATGGTCTAATTACTTCTCCGGCTACCGGCTAACCTAGCAAGTGTTGTAATTTATGTAATGAATTTGTGAGTTATAGAAGTCCCTTGGGCCACTTCTTAATAAAGACTCTCTAAACAATCCATGGTCTAATTAAAACGTTTGTGAAAAACCCTGGAAAATGCTTCATTTTCTACATACCTAAATCCACAATAAGACAAATAGTCCCCCCATTCTACCCAGTTTGGTCTTCCCAATTGCCTGACTTGGGTCATAAGCCAGCAGGTGCCTTCTTGCATCTTATGACCTTCAACTGCTTCTTTTTACCACCAGACATTTATGTTAATTTATGAGTGAATACCCATGGAGGAACAGAATATGCTTGATGTGGCCATTCGTAATTTTTGTTGACATCTCCAACCCCAACGTGGGCTGCTGTTACTGCATCAGGCAGATTATCCCTCATCCGGCCATCTCTTTGCGCTGGTTTGAAAGAAACAGGCTGCTATAACACACAATGAACTGTCCATATCATACCAGTCGTTTTGTATTTTTTTATCCGATAATATAAGATAATCTGTATTTTGGAATAGATGGCCAAAAAAACCTTCAAAAATATTAAAAATATTACGTGATAATGATTTTTCATTGCCTGTAATATTTCAGTCATTTTTAGCTCCACCAAGTCTGTCGAAACCATTGTGTCACTGCATATCACGCCTCACACACTGATCCCAGCCTGAGTGGTTTTGGAGCATTGCTATTGGCACATGTTGTTTGTATTTGTAAAAGCATGATACTACAATTCATGACACATTCATGGATAAGTCGCACCGACAGAGTGACACGTAACTGAGACGTCTCCTGATCCAGACTTCCTGCTAGTCTGTTTGGGTAACATGGGTAATTAGGCAAGTATCCCCCAAGGACATACATGCCTGTGTGTGTGTGTGTGTGTGTGTGTACGCAATCAGAACAGAAAGAGCCGATAGCTGTGAATGAGCTACTCTTGGAGTGAGTTTAGCTTTTTAGGGGTAAATTAATTAATTAAAAAAAAAACTTTCATTCCATTCCTGAGTTTTAATGACAGCATGTGTTCAGTTGGAACAGTTAAGAAGTCAACAGCTAAAGTCTTGTAATCAATTGATCTTGTAATCAGTAAACATTTATATTTACCAGACTTCCTTATCCACAGCGAGTTACAACCAATATAGTCATGAAATGTAAAATCCAAGTAGTTAGGCCATACTGCCATTAAAAGACACAAAACAGGCACCAACCCTTGACAGGGCAACAATCCATCTTTGTATGTTTTATAAAATTTGAATCACTTTACAAAAACAACATATTGTTTCCCTTTTTCAGAACTGTGATTCTCTTTTTTGTCAGCAGGTGTTGCAAAAGTTCGCTTGTAATAGTCACATAACATGAATTAGATATATATATAAGACAGATTTTTATTTATTTGATAATTAAGACCTGAATGTCTCTTTTAAATCCTGCACACTCACTGACTTCCCTACACACTCACACACACTCTCACTCCCTCACAATGGGATAATATAGAGATGTAAATTTGTCCTAAGAGTACCTGGATGAAACCCTGCACACACGAGGAAAGCACTAACACAGGCTCTGGCATGGAGGCTATAGGCAAACCACTTTGCCACCTTGTTGCCTATCTCTAGTCTTCTGCAATTTGACCTGCTCGTACCTTTTACCTATTTTGCTTATAGTGCTTAGGAAGTTTTTTTTTGCACCAGGCAATTAGCCATCAACAGGAAAATGCAATGGCAGAGCTCACTTTTAAGGTATAAGCATACATATGTTAAGGTGTAAATTGGTAGTACTGTTCATCATTCATTCATTCATTCATTTCCATACCCACCCAATCTAATTATTTAATCTAAATAAATGTCTTTGGAATGTTAGAGGGAAAGTACGTACTCAACCTCCGGACAACATGCAGTTTCCACACAAGCAGCATACTTACCTTAAACCGGAAATCTTTGGAGCTGTGTGCCACCATGACTTTTGTCAGCACTTTTCTAATTACTGCCATAATTATATATACACCTGTTGTAACAGCCAGTGTATATCTTTACATTTTTATTTTCCTAGTGGTCATACCACATACACATTTACTGTTCGCTTTATTAGGTACATCTCCTTGACATGAAATGACTATTTTATCAATTTCTCTTATCATATCGATGTACTTTATCTACTTTGTATTTCTCCTTCGTTCTGTAATGGTCAGGTCCTGAACTGTATTACAGTAGTTCTACAATTTTTGACTGTAGTCCATCGACTGTACAAAGTGCTTCTATGTGGTAAGTGTAACTGATAAAATGGACAAGTGTAGAAACAAGGATGCGGACCTTATAAAGTGATGTGTGAGTGCATTAGTATAACAACTCCACCACTTGAATGAAATGTTGCTCTGAAGAATGAGTTCTTGCATCAGAATTAGGAAATTCAAAGCCGCTTTCAGTGATCTAGAATACATTAGCATTAAAATGGTTGTATTTGAATTGTTAATTATTTATAATTCATGTAACTATACTGATATTAATTCAGTCATATCTAAAATGTAATCTAATTTGGCATATTTATTTACATTAATCTCAACAAATCCAATTAATCATGCACCAGCTTTGCACTGATAATTTTCTCATTTAAGATGAATCGGTGGCAAATCCACATTCTGATAATTCTCATTAATAAGGTGGAACAATAAAATGGATAACATAACAATGCTTCAAAATAAAACATCACAAAAGGTGAACAGTGAATGCTGAGCCTTCTTAACATGCCTTCTGTGAGTGCATGCGCCCTAACAAATGTTGATCAGTCATTGAATTTAAGCAATCCAGCAAAAGGGTAGACACAGCAAGAAGGTCCCGGGTTCAATCCCAGGGTGGAGTGGCTTGGGTCCTTTCTGTGTGGAGTCTGCTTGTCCTACATGTGTCTCCATGGGTTTACTCTGGGTACTCCGGTTTCCTCCCACAGCCCAAAGACATGTGTGTTGGGTTAACTGATTGCTATAAATTGCCATTGACTTGTGTGTGTGTGTGTGTGTGTGTGTGTGTATGACTAGTCTTG
>JAYJMA010055801.1:0-10774 GCA_036873895.1 Parotocinclus cabessadecuia | reverse complement strand
TGTGTGTGTGAGAGTGTGTGTGTGTGAGAGAGTGTGTGAGAGTGTGTGTGTGTGTGTGTGTGTGTGTGTGTGCGTCCTACGATGTGGCCTGATGTGAAGGGCTAGGGTTGATATAACCATGGTACTGTCGTGAATATCCATTAATGCTGATGGGACCGTAAATAAACAAAATAAATAAATACACAAAACATATTTTAACGATTAAGAAAACAAAATCTGCATTCTGTGAGCTACATATTGTGAAATAATTTAGGAATAAGCTGGTTTATAAAAAAGTAATATTCATGAATACATTTACAGCTTTTATCTAGAGCAACTTGCATCATACAACCTACAGTAAGCAACTGAGGGTTCAGGGCCTTGCTCAAGAACATAACAGTGGCAAACTGTTTCTGTTGGGAACTGAACCATCAACCTTCTGTTCAATAGGCCAGCTTAAGCCACCACTCTTTCTATAATAGCACAATAGACGTATATAGCATAAACCCAGATAAATGTTAACCAGACCCTGAAGGTGTATGCTGAATGGGTTAAGAACAATACTAGCAAATATACCATTGACTCAGGAGGTCAAGACAGGGAGTATTAAGAGATAAAAATTAAGTTTTGAACAGCAGGTAAAACACAAGCATGCACTCACAAGCTCTAACTGAACTGCACACTTTGCTAATGGAGTGTTCTAAAATCAGAGCTCAATCTCAAAAAATGTCTTTATAGAATTGGTGTCAATGTTAAGGTAAGGAGAAATTAAATGATAAGAAGTAATACAGAGATAAGAGCTGATACAGGGCACGACTTTCGGCTGGACAATCCTAATATCCTTCACCTTACCAAAGATAGCATACATACAGTGCATTGGCTTCATTAACAGGACAGGTTTTGTAGAGGAAACACAACTCCTGCTTTTAACTGCAGCCACCATCCATTTTTCTTCATTCACCATCTTATCAATCATCCAGCCAGTGTGGTCATGAACATGGCAACACAGAAAAAATCTAAAATGCTGATACGTTTACATGTATGGCATTTAGCAGACATCCTTATCCAGAGTGACTTACAATTGATACAGTCTTACAACCCAAGCAATTGTGAGTTAAGGGTCTTGCTCAAGGACCCAACTGTGGCAGAGATTTAAGGTGGGATTTGAACCCTAGACCGTCTGGTCCAGAGTCCAGTACCTTAACCGCTAGGCTACCACAGTCCCACTAAACAGTGTGTAGACACGACATTGCAAGTACCCTTTTTATAGAATAAACATTCACTTAAAAAGAAGCTTACATTATCTTTGAGCTTAAATGTTGTTCTGCAATTCTCAAAATCTCATTAATTAAATGACATTAAACGGCTACTATTACGAAAGAGTTTGGGCAGTCCTTGTCAATTCATGCTGTGTTTCATATATGATATCCTCAGTTACTGAACACCACAAACAGACAGCTGAATTTTTTTAATAATTTGTTAATGTACTTGTCACATTTTCACCATGCTTAGGGTGAGCATGTTTTAATTCCTGGGTCTTGGGATACCTGTTACACACCCTCAAGGAGCACAGAGGAAAACTGTATGCCTGCCCTGAACAGGATGCCTGATTATCGCAGGGCTGAGTAGGTGTCACTGTTACAGCACTGACAAAGTGTCGCAGTAAATCGTGTCTGTATGTGACACCCAACCTCGTCCAGTTTCCCAAATATAAATACGGAATAGTGTTGAGTTGTCACTCATGAGCTACTACTTTTTATCCCGCTTTGATAGAAAATGCACGTGTTAAAAACTGAAATTCTGGAATCTATCACGTTCCACATCCACGTTTGCAATTCTGTAATACTTTGCTTTCTAACACGAAATCTCAGGCAACTCTCCAATCCCAATCATCCTCAAAGTCTTGTCACAATTGCTCCTATTACAGTTAATACAAAGTCTCACATGTCTCAATAGACCTATGCTAGAGGGATAGCTTCTGAGAGTGTAGCATTTAGCATGCAGAATTTTACATCGCCCTGGCATTAAGCAGAGGTAGAACATGTGGCATTTGGCAAAAACTGTGGGACTGTGGTAGCCTAGCGGTTAAGGTACTGGACTCTGGACCTGGTGGTCCTTAAGCAAAGCTCTTAACCTAGCATTGCTTGAATTGTAAAGCTGTACGAGTTGTAAGTCGTTCAGGATAAGGGCGTCTGCTAAAAAATGTAAATGTAAAAAGTCCACTTCTCCAAGACTTCTGTTGTTGTTCGTTGGTCACACATTCCTTTCAACAAGAGAAAGTGTTTAGTTCACTGCTACATTAAACAATTAAGTAACTGCAATTATTAGTTTGGGCTGGTACACACGGTGCTTTTAGTGCAGGCTACTCTGGGGATGAGTTGATCTGAATCACTCATGCTCCATCACATTCAGAGGTGTTTGGTTAAAACTGCTGGGGCACCATGGGAAAATGGAACAAACTGTTAGAAGATGCAGCTCAGTCAAACGAACGGCACTGTGACTGCATAGAAGCATCAGCATATGCAAGGTTTGTACAATTTAATCTTTGGTGATTGGTATCCACTGCAAATTAGGGTCCATGGAAATAATCACAATTTTGTGTTCACTCTGTACACTGATATTGACTACTAATGTATAAATCTATGCACGACAAACTCATGTAATATGCATGAATCATGTATCGATCCATGCGTTAAATATTCACTGCATTAATCTATTCATTTCGTCAACCGATCTACTGATGGACAGTAATATATTAAGATTTCATGTACATTAATAATTTCAATTAGGCATAGCCTAACAGGCAAATTCCATGATTCATGATAAGCAATTATTACGCTATTTAAAACACAGCATGATGCTGTGGGATTTCTAATTGCCATTGTACTGCTTTGGAAGGTCAGAGGAGACCGGAGGAAACACATACACACAGACTTGGAAAGAACATGCCTAATCTAACACAAGCACATCCAGCATGGATCAAACAAAGGTATCCAGTTTTCTAGAGCGGCTAGTGCGGCCCATGTGGAAACGTATAAGAAGGCGGGCTTAAGATTGAATGTGAACAAAAAAGTGTTAATATCTTAAGGCTGACCAAGCTCAGGTAATCTAAAAATGCGCAATATGCTGCTGCCCAGTGCTGCCAAACGTCTGCATCACCACCGACAACTGCACGGATGTGGTTAAAGCTGTGGCACCTCGTCTGCACTGGCTGCATCTACCTATTATATCTAAAAACTTACCAATATGTGCTTTAGTATGTTTCTATTAATAAAGAATATAATAGGATATTGTAATCTAATGGTGCTATGGCTTGCCTTTTAATAATAGTTTATTGTGAGGGATGATAAATATGTCGTTTTTGCTCTGACCAAGATCTAAATAACTTAAATAGAATAATAACACATAACAAAATAACAAAAACATAGAAAAGCATGGGCTATTTTAATATTAATTTAAATTCATAACGATTTAGAACATTTATGAATGAATGAATGAATGAATGAATGAATTGTATATTGTACTTGTAGATTGTACTTCTAAACTTGTGCAACAAAATTGAAGAAATAACACATTTAGAACATATGTAATGTTTGGTAGTTGTGCTTTGTCCATAGCATTTAAATGGTTCGATTTTAGTGAATCTGAGCTCTTACAGATCTCTCGGATAGTTATCTGATTAATTTAGACCAAACACAGCTACAGACGTATTTCAAAAAGCAAAATCCAATTCAAAAAGCAAAAACAATCTCTTATTAATAATCACAGCGAGAGCAAAGCCTAGTTTACTTAATTCTGGACCGAGTCGAGGGAGACTTTAATGTGCAAGGCAGGAACAACACGAGACAGGAAAAATCCATCGTAGGGCACGCACACTTATACTCCCTGACATACCCCTAAACAATAGAGTCACTTCAGAGACATTACTTAATTTACCATGCATGTCTGGACTGGGAGGAAACTGGAGTACCCGGAGAAAACCCACATGGACATGCAATTCTACACGGAACTGACCCAGACCACTCTCACTTAGCAAATCTAGGACCTTCTCAATCGACTTTACCACCCACTCATGCCCCACCTAAGCCTAGTGTGGGAAGTAATTTCATTTACATTTATGTCATTTAGCAGACGCCCTTATCCGGAGCGACTTACAATTCATACAGTCTTACAATCCAAGCTAAGGAGTGGGTTAAGGGCCTTGCTCAGGGACCTTAACCACTAGGCCACCAGAATCCCTGTATTTCAGACAGCATTACACAAACATACACACACACCCACACACACACAAAGATAGACACACAGACAGACACACTTTTACCAGTCTTTCTTAAGTGCGATTTTACATACACATGCCTTTTTTGCACTGTCTGTATTTTAAACGTTTGATCATGTTAAACAAACCTTATACGTGGTATGTTACACCATGTTCTGTATACGTTTCGACATATTTCTGAATAAAACTATCCAGAAAAGAACACTGATATTGATTGCTTTGTAATCTATGGACCGGCTGTTCATTTGATCAGCTCCACTGTTCAACAATTACAGACTGTAATCCATCTATTTCTCCTAAAGTACCTTCTCAGACAAGGCATTACTTTGGTGGTGGATCATTCTCAGCACTGTAGTGGAGGAGTGTTAGTGTGCGTTGTGGTGCTACGAGTGGCTCAGAGACTGTACCTGATCTGTGGAGATCCTGTGGGGATCCTCACCATTGGAGTAAAGTGGACTGACAAAGTACGTAGAGAAACAGATACAGCCTGTAATTGCAGAACTGTGTGTGCAGTGACCAATAAAGCTTAAAAAGAGAAGAAGTTGAATATAAACTGAAAAACATAGGATGCTTAAGTCTCAACAAACTACACTTTCTCTTTTCTCTCAGAGCTTGTGTTTCGGGAACCAGTTCCAGCCCACACATCAGTGTGATCCTACCCATCAGTTTCACTCAAGTTGTCTCTGTCATCAGCTCCAGCCCCACCATGCCCGGGCCGTGCCAGAGGGCAGTAATTCCCTTCATCCTCCAGTTGGCTGGGGATGACTGGTCGCCAAGGATTTCCCCGCCAAGTACATGGGATATTGCAGTGACTAAATGATGCTGATACATATTACATATTTTATTTATTTGCTAATATTTACTTTGTTTCTGTTTTAAACTATTACTATATACTCATTTGACTATATAAAGTGTTTTATGTATTATATATTGTATAACATCTAAGCAATCCAAGAAGGACGAGCCCCTATTTAAGTCTTGGTTTTAGTTCTTAAATAGTGTCACTGTTACCCTAGGCTTGCCTTGATTTGGGATTGCCCCTAGATATTAGAAGATAATCTAAAATTGTAAAGCTGCTTTAAGACTCTATTTTACAAAGCGTTATAAAAATAAATCTGAATGAACAATTGCATGCTACTGTACATGTGAATGAAACGTTATCTAAACTGACAGTATGTGGCACATACCTGTATATTAAGAGAAACGAATCAGCTCTATATTTTTACATAAGATTCTTTTCATAAATATAAACATATGTACAAATTTTCCACCAAATCATAAACCCTGCTTTAGGATTTGCATAATCTTCTACTATTGAAGTTGTAATTTATGCAACAGCTTATTGTAAGGGTCCTTTTAAGTGTTGGTGTATATTTTTACACTACAAAACATCAACATAAGGCAAATGAATATCAGTCTCAAACATTGGTTATAAGCCTGCTTGATTGCTAATAATCTAAAATACCTTCAGCGGACACCACAGTATTACAAAATATTTTAAAATTATATTTGCCATTACTAAATTTCATCAATGTAGATTAAGTGATTGAATGTAAATATTATTACATTTGTTTCATATGAAGCGCATAACGTCGTTTTCAAAATGTATCCTACAAAGCTAAATGCCCTTCTAGATATTACTAGCTTCCTGTGCTTTCCACATTGCTCATTAAGGCTTCAGACTACAAATTAGAGTCCAGGAAGCTAAAATATCTCTTAATGGCTCATTCCATCTACACAAATGCTCATCAGCGACAGAGGCAGCTATTTCCACTAAGAGTCCGACGCTTATGCAACATGTTCTTTAATGGAGAAATCAGCAGTTCAATACATCATGAAGCAAATCTATGCACCATCTTCCAAATTCATCTCCAGTTCCCAACAGAACAGAGATCAGTAGAGTGAGCAGAGTGAGTGGTGTGTGTGAACGCAGTATGGCTTGGGCTGCTATGGTAACTGCATGACGCAAGAGCTGCAGAGGCGAGAGGACGCGTTCACAACTTCCAGCTCTTCTCTGACAGAACGGCTTACAATTTAGCTTCTAACAAAGCCTGAAAATACAGCTCAATCCTTCACCTCCATTAACAGGGAGGATGTTTTACACATCTACAGGAAACACATGGTGATGAGCTATAATAAGGTCTGTTGTACACTAACTGTAATGCTATGAGCATCTGCTAAAATAATACTTCTATTACTATTATTTCTTAAAAAAGAAATATCCAATTGACTTGTCAAAACCAGATCGCTCTTATTCATGTTAATGTGCTCTCTGTGGGAAAAAAGAAGCTTTAGATGTCGTATACCCATTAAAAATGCATATGCATCCACCACTGACATGTAGTACTCGTAATTGCCATGATGGTTTCCTTGGAAACCACTGTTCCAATATGAAACATGCTGTTTCGTACAAAGAAGAATCTATTTTAAAAAATCTGCATGAGCTCAGGGGTTGTGTGGAATTACACTAATAACCAATCAGTTATATACACACACTGTAATGTAAGCTTGCCGTAAATGGTTTTAATTGAAATGTAGTTAATTGTGATTAATTAAATTAATTATATAAAATTATAAAAGTTAGTGTGTGTTTATTATTTAAAATTATATATTTTAAAGTTATTTTATCTTTCAGATTTTTTCTTAATACACCAAGTTAATTTCAACTTAACAACCATTCTAGTAGTTAGTATAAAATATTATATAAGATTCCAATACGATTTCACATTTTATTAATTTATTTAACACAGAAGGTTGCAGGAATTTATACACTACAGAAAATATGAACACATTTATTAAAGCTTTGACTATGCTAGGAGTGCAAACAAAGCTGGGAATATGCAATATGAGATCCACCTCTTCATCTAGAGAGTACAATGGACAAGTTTGTTGTATGTTTTTTTAGGAAGACAAACCCTATAATTTAACATAGTTACATGACCCCTGTGCTGAAGGACTTCACCTTGCACTTCCAGAGTGGAAGATAAATGTGGAGAAATGAGACTTTAAGCAGTGCGTCAAGCAGCTCTGTACAGACATTTGTGATATACTAGTATACAGGTAGTGAGGATATGTTGCGATAAATCCAACGGAGGTAGAATTCATTGTAAACTGACCTTCAGTGAAGTTAACATTTCCTCACAACTAAGTATTCCAAAGTCAACTGTCAGTGGTATTATAACAAAGGTCACATTATAACAAATATTCCTGTTTGATTGAGTTTAGTCACGAATGTGCCAGTTTGGTGTGGAAGAACTTGACTTTGACTTGAGTCCTAACCTCAACCTAACAATTTGGGATGAATTATAGTGGAGACTGCAATCCAGGACCTCTCGTCCAAAATCAGTGTCTGACCTCACAAATGCGCGTCTTGAAAAATTGTCAAAAATTCAAATAAACTCACTCCTAACCCTTGTGGAAAGCCCAAAAGAGCTATAGATGTTATAGCTGCATAGGGTGGACTTACATCATATTAAACCCTATGGATTAAAAATGGGATGTCATAAAAATTCATAAGTGTGCAAAGGCAGACGAGCAAATTCTTTTGATGGCCATAAAGTGAGTGTATCTGTGTGTCGGTCTGTATATCCATTGTATATATATATATACAAAACGTTTAATTAAATTACAGTTGGGGAAAGGAAAATCATTGACATAAAGCTTATTTAAATATGTTATGTAATTTTTTTTTGTATTCAAGTATTGAAACTGAAAAACAAACAACAATAACTGTCACGATCGCAGTGGTACACTTTCCTCACTACATTTCCATGTGACTCCTGCAACGTGCCTCCCACACAATGTAAAACAGGGAGTACCTATACATTTACATAACAGTCTGTTGACAGAAAAAAACTGCTCTATGCTAGCAAACAGGAATTAGATCATAATCCCCACATATTTACTTACACAGAAAAATCTTGCACTCGAAGAACACTGGAGCAGTAATGCTCTTAAAACAGCATAAGACCATTCAACAGAACTATTTTTTTTAATATTTAATTATTTTTTTTTTGCTTTGCTTTTATTTTTATATTTGCTGCATTAGCCTTTGTTTACATATTCCATGATAAATAAGTAAAAAAAAATATTTAGATTTACATATACTGTTCAGATTTCTACTTAAACTCAAAGTGTTTTTAAATGTACTCAAGTACTGGCATGTCGTATGGATATAAAGTAATGACATTTTATGACATGACGTGCTTGAATGGTACACTTTATATTGCCAACATTTAAAAATGTCATAATTCGCTAATTAAAACTGTTTACTATTCTATGCCAAAAATATTTGTAAGAAAAATCAACTATTTAAAAAACTTGCTTAAAATAGTCGTTGTTGAGCATTTTGATGGGTATTATATTTTTGCCAGGTTAAAAATGTCACAGCACCAGTGATGTTTGAATGACTGATGATTGAACAGGTTTTCCGTGTTTTCACCAGGTATGTCAATTTTGTCTGTGCAAAAATTGTGATGTGTGACGTCCGTTGTGTAAAATCCAAAAAATAAATAACGAAAATATTTAGTCATCAGCATCTCTGTGTGTTACCAAACCAATCTGTGTAGGGTAACACCTGATAGATTTTTACAGTCATACAGCTCGTCCATGTACAGCAACCTATAAATCAGTTTCTGCTGGTTCAAGTGTGAGACCATATTTGGATGATCTATTACAGGTCAGCAGAAGACCTAAGAAGTAGATGAGCTGTGATGGAGCAGAAACACATCCTCGTGGAGAATTACGCGTTTCACAAAAGCACATGGTGTAAGGTCATGTCTAGTCTGGAATTGATACAGTGTCAGTGTTAGTCATGGTATGTGCTTCAGCCTATACCATCAATTAGACCAGGGCAAGCTGGCAAAATTATTTTCTTAAGGATCGAACATTACCCATGATATCTAGCATAATTCTTTTCCATGTTGGTGATTTAAGACTAATTTAAAGACTCAAACCAAGCACAATTACAATCAATAAAATGTTTGTAACTTGGTAACAAACATCAACTACACTGCTCACAAATTAGGAGACATTTCATTAGTTAAATTTCTGTGAGCTGTATATTTAAATAACTTGCTTAAAATTCATTTTCAACCTACTGGATGTTACATCCTTGACCAGGATGACACGGCGCCAATGATAACTTTTGCTGTATACTCTCTGCATACTGTACTGTTTACACTAAGACGCTTCCTTCTAAGGTAGTTGAACAGGTTTGCAGTGACTCCACCATTCATGTCAATTTTGCAGAAATGAAAAGTCATATCTATACAAACATTAACCAATACGTTTCGAATGAGTTTAAACAATTGTAACAATGTAACAAGCAGAATTTCCCTCTGGGATCAATAAAGTATTTTTAATTCTGATTCTGAATTGTTAAAAAAGAAAATTTTGGTAAATGACGTCATTCTGTACAAACGATCAAACAACTACTGATAAAAAGTGTTATAAGGATTTGACTCCTAGAAAGGTGAAAATCAAAATGAAATAATGCATCATGTTACCAATAACATATTGGCCTACTGTTTAGCCCTAGTTTATCTGATTAAAATAGCATATGAAACAGAGAAAGTAGTGAGAAAGACAGGCACCCATAACAAAAGGTAAACAAAAGAAGCCCAAATTAACATGCAACATGCTCTGCAAGACCATTAGGCAAATTTTTGGGGTAAATTAAGTCTTCAGGTAATGGGCATTGTCTATTTCCTATTGATATGGTAAATTAATTCAGCATCACAACAAAGTCACAATCCTGTGTTACTGCCCTGAATAATAACTATTTGATAACAACACATGCATGAATAGCTTTCTTTTCACACATGGAAGTCATCACTGCCAGTATGAGGAGAGAAACAGGGGAGACATAAAAAACAATAATTGTAGAAACTGTCTGCAGCTGTGATTATTACACAATAAATCTTAAGGTCTAATGCAGCGCTTACAAACCAATTCAAGTACACAGCTTTAGGTGTAGGCATATCACGACTTGGATGATGAGTTGATTCAAGTCATTCCCACTATATCACCTTTAGTGCGAGTTTCTTTAGGAAAGGATTAAGTGGAAATAGATGTCCTTCAGTGACTTATGAGTAAACAGTTAGACAACAGACAACATTCTCTCACTGAAGAAACAGGTCAGTCTGAGATCCTAAGCTATCGGGATCTTTCAGTGATCTTTCAGATCATTAATAGTCCATTATGACGGCTCCCATGATCTCTCTATTAAGTCAGATTGCGAAGACAGTTGAATCGTTCACAATTTAAAATTGTTATCTCCATCGTTTGGACATTAGGAGATGTCCTTCCAAGGGCCTCCCACTGAGGACTCATTTTACAATCTACTTTTTAACTACTAATTTAAATTGCATTATTAGTTTGTTATTTGATTTAAATTGTTATTTACCTATAATTTAGCTATAATTTAATATACTTAAGTATTTATTTAATAAACATTTAGGCCACCCATGGAAGATGGGTTCCCTGTTGAGTCTTGGTTTCTTCCTTCTACTTTCAGGG
>JAYJMA010055780.1:0-10774 GCA_036873895.1 Parotocinclus cabessadecuia | reverse complement strand
ATTCTCTGTATCAAAAAGAATGAGAGTGTTACATTTATGACGGCAATCAAAAGATGGGCTTCTGGCCTTCAAATAACCTCCATGCTAAACACTTTATTATTGGATCTCATTTATGAGGCAGGGCAGTGTAATCGACAGCACTCCAAGATGGTAATGCCTGAGGAAAAAAAAGTGGCAAAATTGCTTTAAGAGTTAATGAAGTTTCAAAGTGTGATGTGGGAAACTTCAGGTGGAAAGGAGTCAATAGGCCCTTTCATCCTCCTTGTCAATGCAAAATGGGTCCTGTCGTGATCCAAGCATTAGCAAATGGTCATACAGTGAGCTGACCGTGAGAATTCCGATTGAATGTAGTGATTTATGGTTGTAACATACGCTGAGCTTGCAGTGTTTAATTTGGGAGAGAGACATTATGTCCCAGAAACCTGTGTTCTAATATGCAACATGCTATCATCTTCATTCATGAATTATCATCATTTTTGGCATACAAAAATGTCACTTAATGAGTGTTACCATCTTTTATAGACAATGTGAGATTTGTGGACTGGGCATAAATGGGAATCAGTAAAATGACATATGTATTATTATAAATGGCACCTTCATGTTTACAACTGTGGCATGCAAATAGAAAACTTTTTCTAACCACAAATGTAATTACCTAAGCTGCACTAACGCTATTGAAATGCCTAATACTGGGATTAATGGTTAGAAATGACAGTTAACGGAATGATGTTTATGCAGAAAAGTACCTAATCCTCACTATTATGGGGATTAGGTACATATGATCTATGAGAAGTTGGAGCTGTTTCTAGGAATGCTTTGTAAACCTTGTTAAAATAAATTATATTATGGACTCCGAGACATAGCAGGAGAACAACAATCTGGCTGTCCAAGAAATTATGACTGGTCTATGGCCGGAAACCTTTAAGAAGGACAGTGCTTTACAACATTTTTATGAAGGACATGGAGACATTGAGCACAGACAGGCTACATGGAAAGCCCAGCATACCTTTCATTTAACAAAGGAAATGAATGAATGTTTAGGTCTATAATACTAATTAATCTTGGTGGAGTTCAATGTTTTAGAGAATCAAATAATTTCAAGGCAGTATCATGCTGTATATTTGTACTTGAACTTCCCATAAACACTGCAGCACATACATAATGTGCTTGGAAGCCCCAGACATGGAGCTAATAGAAGAAGCTAGTACCTATCTGGTAGTATATGGACCAAATGTGTATGCATTAAAATTAAAGGATGAACGATTAACACTTACACGTATCATTCTAAACCATGCCAAAACACATGGGCTGAATGTGAATGCACCGTGGACCGGTGTGTTTTGCACAGAAAACCCCCCAGAAAAAAACATTTGCAGAATGTACTGGGCATTGCTTTATATCCTGCTGTGTATTGACATCTTTCAAATGTCAACAAACCAGCCCAAATAACAATTTAATTACAATATTTACAGTTTCCAAAGATAAAATAAGATGTACTACTGTATAAAATGATTTTGGATTAGGCACAGCTGCATTGGAGGGATATAAAAATTCCTATACTGTGGGTATGCTATGACTTCCTGGAAAAATTAAATAATTATGTGTGAACATATGGTTTTTAAACTACCAGCTACCGCAAAGGTGTGTCCTTGCTCTGTATTCTCCCATCTCATCAAATAGGAGAACGAGAAGTGTTAGTGCTATTGTGCTGTCAAAGCGCAAGGTACTCATTTTATGGGAGCCAGACATTGTATTGTGGTTTTGATATAAATGAATGGCTTTTGATAAGGATTTTAATTTACTAAATACATTTACTTTGGCAACTCCTGTGACTTGTAGGTAAGAACCAGCTGTTGGAAACAGCAGGCTGGGCTTGTATTGTGAATGTTGTGTGGTTTGGATACAGAATGCTGCAATGGACTGGTGCCTTGTCTGGGCTGTTCCTCTACCTTGTCCAACCTGCAACCCTCACCAGGGTAAGTGGGGGTAAAGTGTAAAGCATTTTAAAATCAATTCAGTTTCAGACATATTTTAATGTGAGATTACTCTAAAGTATCAAAACTAAACCTTTACCCATCGTGGTGTTTACTTTTTCAATAAATTCAGAACCGATCTAGACCCTGGTGATGTCTTGAGTGGGCTCACAGATCATGAAATGGTTGAAAAACCCAAACAGCATATAGCATAAGCAATAATTATTACAGCATAAAACAGCAAAACAAAATACATATTTTTTTGTTGTGCTTTTTAAATTGTTGTATTCTGTACTTTGTTTTAAAGAGCATCATCTCAAATCTTAAAAGTAATCTTTGCAATTTCAATGATCTAATGTGCTGTTCGTATTGAAAACATGTCATGATTACAAAAAAAAACTAAACAATAATAATTAGACTTTGTTTATGGCTGGTCAGTCTACCACGTTAGTTATAATATGTAATGTTTATGTTGAACCTTGTGCAATTCTACATCTGTATCAATAGATGGCAGTGTCAGCCAGTATGAAAATGCAAGCGCGCGCCATAATGACAACCGCCAAACTCATATGGGCTACCAAGAGATACTGATACAAATACAATGTAGAACTGCGGACTCCGTAAATCGAGGTTTACCCAGTAATAATTAGAAAGATTAACAACTCTTCATTTCACTGTGTTGTGAGTCCACCCTGCTGAAACCTCTTTCTCACACTTCCATAGCTGATTAGAGGAGCGGTTAGACCCACTTTACTGGTGCATGTGCCCGTCTTTAGGCTTTTCTCATGGAACAGTGGACATCAGCAAATACACTGCTCACAAAACTTAGGGAATATTCTTTAAATGATTTCAAAGAGGAGTCCACAAGATCTGCTGGACAATCTGATCCTGTCCAGGCTCCATCACTGACAGTGTGTTTTGGCAGTTTTGGGTGACCATACACCCTACTGAACAATCAGTATATGACCCTCTCATCCAATTTAACATTCTTCTGTTCACCCTCATGAATATATCACTTACAACTTGAGTCAAAAGTTGAGTTTGCATCTCATTTGCGCAATTAAACAACTTTGACTTTTTATTTGCTATTCTGATGTTATTCTTTAATGAAATAAAATCAAATGCTTTTGTTTTAATAGTTTCATTTAGAAATATCCTCTAATTTTTACAAGGAAGTCAGCCATGCTGCAGAAAAAATAACAAGTGCTCACTGCTGTTTGGTTGTTTTGATTGTTCATTTCTCATCTATGGCAGAGTAATGCCCACTTAGTGTTAAATCATTTAATCTATTTAATGTTTAACAGGCTTGTGTTTTTTATGACCGTACAGTTGTGTCTCTAAATTCTGTGCGTGCCTCCGCAATATAAATGGCCAAGAAACACCCCTAGTTGATAGTAAGCTGGCAAAATACTGCAAGCTAAATTTCTCTTTTATAATTTTGTCTCATTAATGCACAATATCAGATTATATACAGGCTAAGATATAGTTCTGTTTGTTTCTTTGCATATTCAGTTGCTCAAGATAAGAAAAGAAAGGTAGCCTACTAGATATAAATAAAGTTAAGCTTTTATTGCCAAAGAACTTATGTCCTAAAACTTTTGCAGTCAAAAACACCTGCCATGAAATAAACCCATGTATTTTCCCAACTTGGATTTAATCACTATCATCTTCCTGCACTTTAAGTTTAATGCCAAATTGTACAAATCAGTTTTACATGTCATGGGAAATTGAGATAGTTGAGATCTGCTGCCACACACATTGAAGGGTCATGGACGTGTGCTCAAAGCCTGATCCGATATGATACTGATATATTTTATCCCAAACAGGATAGGCAAATCCGAAATCACATCTAAGTTTCTCAGATACTGGCAATCTTGAGAAAAGCTCTCAAACACATGGAAGGATTCTTACATATCCCATATACGTAAGGTAAAATACTAGTAGTACTAATAGTAGTGTTACAATAATTATATATATATATATATATTATAGATAATTATATTATATAATAATACTAATAATTCTTCTTATTATAATTGTACATTCCAATGTACTCTTAAGTTCTAGTCCCAAGCCCAGATGAATGGGCACAGTTTGGGCGGCATAGTGTTGCAATGTGGGCAGTTTCCTCACAGCTCCAAATATTGCCGGTTTGATCCTGCTTGAGTAAAGTTGTCCTCCAAATGTTTGTGTTGGTTTTCTGTACTGGTACTATGGTTTCCTTCCACATTCCAAAGGCAAGAATTAATTTAACTGGTACTCTAAATTGGGTCTGTGGGTACCAACATCAGGTTAACACACGTTAACTTGGAAAGCAAACCGTGCAATACAAACACTAGAAAACAGAGAGAGTAGTAGAAATAGTATTGCTGCTGCTATTATTATTATTATTATTATTATTATTATTCTTATTATTACCATTATTACCAGGGTGCTGCACAGTGGTCTAAGTGATCGTGATGTGTATAAATGATTGGCTGTGTCTGTCAGGAGAGAATGGTCGAGGGATTATCCCCTGGGGCTGAAATATACTATATACAGTGTGAGCGATTAGCCTGAGACGAATAGCAAAAATGCTTTACTTTTGCTTCTATTTTGTTTATTATCATTGAATTTGCTAATATAATTTTTTTATTTCAAATATATTGAACCATTTTTTTTCTTAGAAGCATTGGAACAACTGCTTCTAGACCAAAAAAGAACAAAAAATGCTGCTCGCTGTCTGGTACCTAAATATAACAGAATCACTTGAAATAAACATTTGTGGGGGAACTTGAGGACAAAGAAAGCCAAGTATTCAGTAACACAACACAATACTATTTGGAATATTGTAAAACACAGGCTATTGCTTTTAAGACTACATGGGAAACCCAGGTTTCTATACATGAAAAAAACGAAATGTACAAATGTGTTTTGTTTGTTAATATTGGTGGTATTCAATATCTGAGGAAATCAAAGTATTAGATATCTCACTCTCATAATTTGAAAACACCTGACATAGAGCTAATAGACACTCACTGAAGCCTTTGTGTCTCTGGATATCTATGGCATAATTATGTACCTGCTTAAATTTTAGTACAAAAGATCAGATCTCATTAGACAATAGATATGTGTCTGGCAATGATATTATGTAAAATAACTTTGTAATTGGTAATACATTGAGCTGCAGTTCTCCAGGAGGGATATAGGAAGCATACTGCTATTGTTTGGCCAGCAAAGAGAGGTGGTCATCTGTAAAACTTTGAGATCTTCTTATTATAAAAGCAACCAGCGGATACTGCTGAGAATCATGCTGGGATATCAAGGATCATCAGTTTTTTCACAACTTGTTGAGTCCATTACAGCTTGAGTGCATACTGTCATTACAACAAAGAGGGGTGGTGGGGGGGGCATATTAAATACCGTTTATTTTTGAAAGTTTAGATCCAACATTTCAATCAAACTTTATGAGCAATAACTTTAAGAGAAATGCAAAATAGAATTTCCTCCAGCGATCTTACTGTGTCTATAGCATTACCACTTTTCTCCATCAGTTTTACAAGCAATCATGTAGTGACACAATACAACATACAAGACAATGTGTAAAAAATGGCTGTTTTACGTTGATTTCTATTAAGCTGTTCCTATAGCTACTCTGTGTATTAGTTAATATAATATGACAGGACATCATAGTGCACAGCAGATAGTGTAGCTATCTTCATAGTTTTAGAGTTAATGTTTTTAAAAGTTTAACTTTTCTCTGTTCAACTGAGTTTACTTCCACCTTTCAACATGCCATTAAATGGAATGTACTCTTAATTGGCTGTAGATGTGTGTCCGTTTGTAATCCACTCTGACAGACTAGGTGTGTTATCTACTGTATGTATGTACTGTATGTATGTATGTATGTATGCATATACTCCAAACCAAGCACGACTCTAAGAGGATACATTGCTGATATTAAATGATTGCTTGCCATTATTTTAGACTAGTTTATGCAGAGTATTCATGACTCCTTACCTTTCAATCATTGAGAATAATGGCAGCTAAAAATGTCTACATTTGTCCTACTATTTGTAAACTCCAACATGTCATACTGTAAATGCATCTATTGTTATACTTAGTATAGTACTTTCTGTCAACATGTCATCAGGTCATGTCATACAGTACTGTGCAAAAGTGTTTCCCCAATAGATCAGATATACCATTGTGTTAGCAATGGCATAATGACAGTATATAATTATTTCTCAGTCTCTGTACTGAAATAGAAAGTTGTAATGTTTGAGTTTAACTAACTACAATATGTTATACACTGCTCACAATGAATACAAAAAGGATCCCACAAGAACTGCTGGACAATCTGATCCTGTCCCATCACTGTCAGTGTGTTTTGGCAGTCTTGGGTGACCATACACCCTACTGAACAATCAATGTGTGGCACTCTCATCTAGTTTGACATTCTTATGTTCACCCTCATGAATATATCATTTACAACTCAATCACCATAATTAAGTTTGCATCTCATTTGCATAATAAAACTTTCTTTGACTTTTTCTTTCATTTGCTATTCTGATGATATTGTTTAATGCTTCTTTTTTAAATGCTTCATATTCATTTTGAAATATCCTCTATTTTTTGTGAGCAGTGTATATGTTCATTATCCTATTTCCAAGACAACAAATCTAATGGTGGCCTAAGATTTTTTAAGAAAAAGTACTGTATCACTGTATGTATTTTGGATTTGAAGGTCAGACATAAGCTGATGGTATTGCTAGTCTCTTCCTCTCCCGGGTTCTCTCTGGTATCATCTTTTGTTTTCCAGCCTAGAACTTTTGGTCTCAGGAAACAGGCGATTCACACTGGCCCTTTTTTGTCCTTATGTACTCGCGACATTTGCTTACAGTAAGCCAGCTGGGGGCCGTTGTGGTCCTGTCATCCTTTTTCCTCTGCATCTGTTTTCGGCAGATCTGTTGTGTAATGGAGCTTCAAGTCACTTGTTCTTCCTCTAATGAGCAAAGCATCCCACTGAAACAGCCCAAGGCCGGCAGGCCCCCTTCGAATTCGGAATGAAAGAGGGCGCGAGGGACAGGGTCATCTCTGTCATCTCTGCTTTGACAAACTTCAAGCGCTCTGCCGATTGAAGAATTTAAACACTCTGAATAAGAGAAGTTTTTTTTCAGTCCAACTAACCAATCACCCCCACCCCTGCCTCCCATACCCCCTCCACTTCCAAACCAGAGAGGAAATGAGAGAAAAAGAAAGGAGAGAAGAGCGTCCCTCAGCATGAGCCATGGCTCTCAGAGTGTGGGGCGAACGAAGCCTTGTTCAAAGTGACTGCGCATCACAGAGTGACTTCAAGCAAGCACCTCTGGCTCCTCGCAAGCATCCAGCCTGGCAAACGCCAAGGCCTCTGCTAAAGCTCTGTCAAATTAGACTTACAAAACAAACCCTGTGACATCACAAATGTGGACACACACACACACACAGACTCTGCAGAGGCTCTCAGACAGTGCAACAGCGCATGTGTGCATGCATGACAAAGTGATGTATGTGGTGTAGAAGAGTGAAAGCATCCATGCTACCTGCACATGTGTGTGAGGATGATATGACAGTTAAGAAACACACAAATATGTAGTTTGGAATGAAGCAGACATGCCATGTGTGGGATTGTGTGTTTGTGCTAGCCAAGTTTACATATCTTTGTTAGGGTCAAATTTAACATGAGAAAAGGCAAGGTACACTTTATTGTTTTAATTTGAGTTTTTATTGCTGCAACTTGAAAAAAAAAAGCAAAAAAAAAGCAAAAAAGGCAAAACATTCGATTTCGGTTGCTGAGGTTAATTTTAGAGTTAGGTGTTGGTGTAGCCTTAATTAGCTACACTACTGTTATATCAAAGGAAAGTCCCCACAATGATAGAATGTGTGTGCGTGTGTGCATACGTGTGTGTGTGTGTATGTGTGTGTGTGTGTGTGTATACATGCGTATGCGTGTGTGTGTGTGTGTGTGTGTGTGTGTGTGTGTGTGCTTAATATGACAGTTGGGGGCGAGGCGCATATAGGGTGCAGGGAGCGAACGCCTGTCTAATGAAGGGTAGAGGAGTAGTCTTGTATGACAGGCCTCTGGAGAGAGGGACTCACAAAAGAGATGCAGACGAAAGCAGCGGGGCTTTTGATTCTATCGTGTGCTTTGACATTCCCACTTCCCTTATTCTTCTGCAGAAAGCAAATCCCTTGGTTATTTGTTCTGCAGAACATGGACAATTGTTTCAACATAAAAAATGAACATAGCAAATATTATACTTACAGAAACGAGCTTGAGTTGCACTTTGATCTATTATGATGCTTGGGGCATTTTTAATATTTTGAGTTTCAGCTGCTGGATATCATCTGATTATCACAAGGATCACACACAGTGAAAATAAATTAGTCTATTGCTTCAAGGCTTGCATGGACACAGTGATGGCATGAGTCAGTTTTCTATCCACTTCCTGAACTTCTGTCACCACACCAAACCTTGACATTTGCCTGGCTTTATTAGAAGCTAATAAAATAAAGTCTTAGTGTTAAATGAACACAATTCTCCCCTTACTCCAGATGTAAACAAGTAATGTGTCAAGACATGCTTGGAGCCCAAAATTTATTTTTTAGCTATGAAGCAAAGCTAAGAAGCTAATAAGAAACCATTATACAAAAGAGAATCACAAAAGAGATCTCATTAGTATTTTCTTGGCTTATCATATACAACAATGAGATCAAATGGTAAGAAAAAAGAGCCTTTACAAGTCCTATAACCTGGCAACCTCATATAACTAACCGGTGTGTACAATGAACACCACAGAGAGCAATAAAAACCCCCCCAAACCGATAGTAAGTCACAAATAAGATCTTACTAGCTCCATAATTTCTTGTAGAAACTAACACTCTTCTAACACTCAGATCAAACAGAAAGAAAACAGACTTTTACTTATTGCCCATCTTTCAAGGTAAAAAAAATCCAGTAATCCAATATGTGTCTCCTTTTAAGTTCTAGCACAGATCTTGGTAAAATTCAATTGTGTGTGTACCTTCTGATGAGAAAGGTTATCATAAGCACATACATGTACATTCATTGTCTTTTTATGTCTTAATTTATCAACCAACCAACATTATGACAGTTTTACAGATAGCCAAATTTAGAGACCTTTAGTAAAACAATTTAGCCATCTTGATCTTGCTCAGATCTAATAATCAGTTGCTAGATACAAACTTCTTAAGTTTGTCCTCTATTTATATCAAATATGTATCTCCTTATATATAGGTTTTGTCTTAGTATATTTCTCGTAATGAAATGTACTAGAAAAAAATACTAAAATTTTCCTATGGACAAAACTTTATTGTAAGTACGTCTATTTATACTTCCTATTCAGCTGAGTTTCTTGTTTTTACTTGCTATTTGCTAATATTCTTTGTGAGAGTCTATACAGACTTGTAATCAAAAGAATAAGTCTGGGCTGTGAAACTGAGTACAATTTATCCTATGCCAGGCCATTCCATTTCAACTTAGATTTAAACAAAATATTGTGTAAACAGACTTTAACATTTAGAGAAATATTTATTAAACTAAGGCACATTCCAAAAAGGTGTATGTTACACAAAGTCATTGATGTCTGCTGTAAATAAAATTAACCTTTGCTTGAGTACATTTGTAGGATCAATATCATAATAATCTTCTTTGTGTCCTTAAGAGGATGAGAGTGTGTGTTTAACTTTGGTCCCATTAGGAAAAATCGTATGATTTATGCAGTCGCTGCTAAACTAATACCTTTAGTATTTTGCCCAGAAGCCAATTCATCTTTAAGACTAATGAGAGAAGGTTGCTCTCTATGCAAAACGCATTAGGCCCAAATGAGGAGTCTATTACTCAAATCTGGCTGATAATTCGTTAGTCAAAGCTCACTAACTAAGCAGATTTAGATATGTCGGGATGATGATGATGGGCCCCACCTCTCCAGAGTGTTACACCATCGTGGCATTGGAGAGTCCGCTCTCTAACCATCATTTAGATATACATCACTTATCTGCATATCCTCTCAAAAGCTTGCCACACACACACACTTAAACAGAACATAAGAATGCACCGGGGACTCATAACGGAGCTGTTTGTGGGAGCATGACCTATTCATCATAGGTAATTAACACATAAGGCTTTTATCTTTCCCACTGAAAGCAAGCTGCTTTCTCCTTGCCAGAGTGCAACAGGGACTGAATATGGACTGATAGGAAGAGAGATGAGTAGTAATCACAGGAAAGTTTAGAAAATAATAAAAAATAATGCAAAAAATAGATTTAGTTTGCAGGCTAAATAAAAATAATAAATGAAATTTACTGTATTAACTTGACTATATATACTTACCGATCACTTAGGTACACCTCTTTGTTCATGTTTCAGTCCCATTTACCATATATAAGCACTTTGTAGTTCTGCAATTACAGACTGTAGTTCATCTGTTAATTGGGTTGTGGATCATTCAAAGCACTGCAGTGACAGTGATTATATATAGAGCATATAGAGAAACTGATGGACAACACTAATTGTAGAACTACAAAGTGCACCTATTTGGTTAGCAAAGCTGATAATATAGACTATGAGTCTAGACACCTAATGAAGTGGTCAGTGAGTGAATATCTATGCTGCTTCAGTAATACTTGAATTTATGGAATCTGACAACAACATTCTTAGCTCCTATCGATTTCAATGGTACTTGTTCACTGGAGCATTGTGCACTAGGTCTTGCGTGTTGTTTGTTGTTGGTGCAATGTGTATGTGCCAAGTATTACCATGA
>JAYJMA010055769.1:0-24432 GCA_036873895.1 Parotocinclus cabessadecuia | reverse complement strand
GATTGGAGTTTGAAGATCATATAATAAATATATAAATATATATATATAAATAAATTGGACTTTGGTTGTACTGAAACTAACAAAAGTATTAAGACACCTCCACATTAGACCTACAGGTCTGACGCTAAGGTGTCTGATTCTAAATCCAGAGGCATTAATTTGGAGTTGGTAACACCTTACAGCTTTAACGGCTTCCGCTCTTTTGGGATCTGCAAGATTTTGGACTGTGACTGTGGGGATTCATCTAGACAAACGGTTATGAATTCAGACCCTGAGGACCCGGAGTCCAATCTCCAGTCTAGTTTGTATCAAAATGTTCACTGGACTTAAGGTCTGAACTGGTTCTTCTCTAAACTTGATTTTTTTTAGCTTTCATGGCCATCCTGTTACACTACCACGCTCCAATTCACTCGGCTCTTTAGAAAGAGACATTCTGGCACTTATGAAAGGAAAAGAAGACTGTAATGGCAACGATTAAGGTGTGTCCCAATACTTTTGTCCGCAAACGTGCCCGGTTTTTAAATTGGGAGTAAAATGGGGTGAAATATCAAACGATATCTTTTACTCCTATCTACATGTTAATTTGCCTAACACCACATACCTGGGAAACGACAAGCAGAGCGCCGTCAGATATGATTATTTGTGAAATTGACTCCCGAAAACACTTTTTATCTTTGCCACTGGCGACGCAGATTAAACATCGACCTGCTGCGATGTGAAAACGCTTTAAAATAACGCGAGCCATTTGAAAACCGAGCAAAGCAGAGGAACATTTTCAGAGCATTTATCTCCCGTGGTCGCGTCAGATCAATTTTAATTTTCCACCGCTTTCTCTCCGGACAAACCATCAAATGAATTGAGATCCATATGTAAGGCTGGAGGTGATATCTCCTCTCTGTTGAAGGACCTCCTTTTATCCATCCTGCTCAATCCGGTCGTATTTAGTGCTTTTCCGATGGACATCGTGCACGTGCAGAAAAACATCCCAGAGTTTTTAAATCCAGCATTCAGAAATGTCAAATCAAATCCCCTGCATTGGTTAATGACTTTAAATTGCATTCATTAGAAAATCCATCGGAACGAAGAGCCTCCGTGTTCCTTAATCATCGTTACTATTAAGCGAGGTTTTGTCAACACGGCACTTATTGGTCCAGATGTGCTGAGGGCCGATTACAGTTTTGAGAAATAACCTCTGTCTGATGAGGAACGAGGGTCAATAACGGTTATCAGGTTTCTGCCAGACCGACTTCGATTCAGACTGAGGGAGGGTCAGAATCTCGGAGGAATTTGCTCAGAGCTACGAGATTGCAGCATCGCTTCAGTAATGTTTAGCCAAGAGTTTTTCAGGCTCAGGAAGTGTTAACACCGACCCGCCTGTAACCCAGAGACATCAGGGCAATTCAATAATCAATATATATATGTTTGTTTGTTTTTTTACTTTTTTAGAAATAAACATCCATTCCTGCATTTCTGACCTTTCATTTAAAAAAAACATTCCAAAAAGATGGTAAAGCACTTTGTAACGTCGCCGTTTTTCTTTGGATGACTCTAAAAAAGTCTGTTACCCAAGACCAGAAATCCCCCTTGTCCAGCGTGCATAGTTGGACTCTCAGATCAACACTAGAAGTCACAGAGAGTGATGGACTCACCTGTGAGCAGCCTTTCTTTTACCTGATGCTTTACACGAGGTGAGGAGTGGAATCAGTGATCCCGTTCTGTCTTGGATTTCTTCAGCATTATGAGAACCCTTTAAACTCTTCAGCATGTGCTTGTGAATTTATAAATGATCCGTGTGCTTGCTCAAAAAGCAACAAGAAAGACGTTCATCAGAAGTAATGAATCGTCCTCCAAAGTCACGTGTTCGCGGATCGGTCATGTTTTTAGGTAAGCAGGCTTGTTATTTTTTTTTCCTTTACATTTTCATCACTTATCAATTTGTCCTCATTTTCTCGGCGCTTGTCATTTGGAACTTGGACGGCGCTGAGGGGAAATCCATCTCATACAGGAATGAAATGCCATCCAAATGAAAACAGATCGGGAGGCCAGCCACGCGCCACCCTTGGCCTCCATTACCGGGACAACAGGCTGAAAGCACAAGACGGATGAGATTATTCATTTCCAGTGCCAAACTGCAATGCTGCATAACGGCAGCGACACGGTGCGAACAACAGCTACGACATCAGCAGGTGTAAGGTCGGGTTTGTAATCGAATAAACCATCGTACGGCGCTTAACGCAGAAAGAGCTCAAAACGTCAAAACAAAGCGCCCCTTTCCAGATTAAATACCCTTCTCAGAACTTAACTGACTGTACATTATCAGAGGTTAAAATCTTCTGAGTGCTTAACCCAAACAAAAGCAGGACAAGCCCTAAAACACACACACATTTACTGCCTGCCTGTTTGTTTAAGTGTGTTGTTTATCTGTTTCTCAGACAAAAATCAGTAAAAAAAAAGTTGGCATTACTTTATCAAAGAGCTACGTTCACAAGTAGCACTTAAAACTTTACTGTAGAAAAAACAAGCCTTGTCTTAACCAGGTCTACAAGCTCCACCCACTTCTCTGTGATGGGAGGCATCTAGGATGGACCGTCACCATGGAAACAGGGATTGTGCTCAGACCAATCAGGATTACGCAAGGTTTTTTAAAGGAAGAAATTGACCAGAGTGATACCTGAGTCCTTCTGTGATGCAGCATTAATGCAGAAAAGTATTTAAAGATTTTAGAGCAACTTAATCTGCCTTTTCAGATGACATCTTTTAGTTTTGGGGGTAACAGAGCGGCAAGTGTGTGGTTAATAAATGGACGAACACAGAGATGGATCACAAACCTGGAGACATCTGTAGTAAATATAAAACCGCTGTATTTTATAATCATCGTGCTATGATTTGATGTTTTAATAACGAAGCCTCCGGTTGGATAAATCTATAATTAAAATAAAATCAGTCTGGGATGAATAACAGTTTAATTCCTGTGGGTTTTAGTAGTAGCATTAATTTCTCGTGAATAATAATACATCTCGTCACTTCGAGTGTGTGCGTGCTTGAAAGTCTCGAAGCTGTAATTTGAAAAGAAGTGCCTGCAGCCGGACTGCTTCTGCTGTTTTCAGGACCGATTCACACCTGATTTATCGGACGCATGCCGGAAAAATTCAGATTAGACTTCAGCTTTGGGAAATGGATTATCCTCATAAGTGTCAGTGGAGCAGCTGCTGTTAAACGCTGAAGATTCATGTCGGAGGCTCAGGGTTTCGGTTTTTCTTGCCTCTTTCTCACAGGGATCTTTTATAACACGCTTCATTTGGGAGGAAGCAGATTTCAAATGACAGGAGGAAAGAAAACGACACTGCAAACACCACCTTGTTCTTGCTTTCGTTCTTCTTTTTGTCTGTGCACCTTTTGGATTTTAGAATAGCAAATCAGACCTGGTGGGGGAAGCTGGTTACCCAGAGTGTTAGAGTTCTGGCATTATTAGGTACAGGGATCAAGTTTGTGTGTAGATCAATTTTAAGAACAGGTCACGGAATCTAACCTTCATCAGCTGATAATGTGCTGTGTGTGTGTGTGTGTGTGTGTGTGTGTGTGCTGAATGATGAGCGTTGTCTCTCCGATGTTGTCAGGTTCCTGTCTGCTTGATGAAGATCTGTAACTAATGTCTGAGAGAAGATCTACTCAAAGGTCACAGCAGTAATTCAGCGACTCGTCTCTCGTCTAATTAGCACTGCTGCACGGATTTCCCACGTCCACACACACACACACACACACACTGACCTGACTTTCACATACACACACTCGCTCTGATTTACTGCTCACTTCAGTCTGAATGTATAATAAGGTGAAAAAACGTCCACTGTAATAAGTGAAAGTCGTTTAATTTTTACATATGCACTTCTAGACAGAGGTCAATTTGATCTCAAATGATAGATGGATGTTTAGTGGATGGATGGATGGATGGATGGATGGATAGATGGATGGATGGATTGATGGATGGATGGATGGATGGATGGATGGATGGATGGATGGATGGATGGATGTTTAGTGGATGGATGGATGGATGGATGGATAGATGGATGGATGGATGGATGGATGGATAGATGGATGGATGGATGGATGGATAGATAGATGGATGGATGGATGGATGGATGGTTGGATATTGGATGAATGAAAGGACAGTAGATCGATGAGAGAAATGAGATGGATGGGCAGAATGACGCTAGGGAGAGAGTTAATAACAGATGGATGATAGACTAACGTGATGATGGATAACAAACAGATATCCATAAGAATAAGAGGATGGATGTTTCATTTCCTTTTCTACCAAATCCTGACGATCATCTGCTGGATTCGGATCTGGTGACTGGAGAGGGCATTGATCTTGAGAAGATGCAGGGGTGCAGATGGTCAGCAGCAATACTCAAAATAATCTGTGGCATCCAAGCCATTATTGATTGGTATCCACCAGCATGGACTGTTGAGATAAAGCGGGCTGGGTCCATGGATTCATGCCAGTCATTGGTACCAAATTCTGTCTCCAACTGTCCAGTTTTCTGTGTTTTGCCTAACAGAAGTAGGATCCGGTGCTTTTTGTCTGCTGTTACAGCCCATCCATCTCAAACTGTGTTTCATTCCCTTTCTTTCTTTCTTTCTTTTTTTTCCTGCAGTAGACCCTGTGATATTAGAGGAGCAAATAGAGCTGTATCTCCTCCACCCCTGACCCGTCCTCCTCTCCCAGTGAGAGAGCAAACCGAAAGAATCATGACAAAGTCAGGGCTTGAAGGCCAAGTGGCTTCCCTGTGGTGCAGATCGATACGGAATAAACCGAAGAAGTAGGAAAAACTAGCAGAGGTTGATGTCTCAGCCTGCGTGAAGCCCATCACGGCCTGACTCAGGAGGGTTTTAAACCCATTTCTCCTCCTCGAGCATCGGATCTGGGGCGGGATGCGTCCCGTTCCCTTCGCGTAATAAATGCATGAGAGTGATTTCGATTCATCAAGTTCATCTCTGGAGCACACGGAACGTCCTGCTCGACCGTAAACAAATCAATCGCTGATCCTCTGGCTGAAGTGTGCTTTAGAGGAGTCCACAGGGATTTCCTGCAGCTCTCCATCATCTCCGAGTGTGCTGCACAGCTCAATAAAACTCATCTCCTCTCCATTAAATACCAATTAGTGCTTTGATTTCTTCTCTTTAAGTAAGCGCAGGACCAAACCGTCAGGTGGAAGCTGTCTGAGGACCGAGCGTCGCTTTAGGCTACCTGATCTCGGAGTGATTTATATTAATGCAGCTCTAATTAAAGCTATGAATAATAATACAGGCTGCACCTCGGACCGTTAAGAGGTTTATATTTAATTCCATTCGATTGATTTATAATGCACTTTTTAGCACTCCTTGTTGAAAAGCCACTTTGCAAAGAAGTCCAGGTGCCAAACGAGCAGCCAAAGGCGACTCTGCCAAGGACGAGTTCGCGATAGGAAGGAACCTTGGGAGGCTCAAAAAAAGGAACCCGTTGTCCTGTGGGTGACTAAGAAATGGAGCTGAATTGCAATCAGTTAAGGCGTTTACAGCTTCCCCTGCAACTCCGGCTGGACATTTTTAGCCAGTGGAGTATTTTCACTGAGGCGTTTAAGAAGTCCAGCAGCACTGCTGTGCCACGTTGACATGGTAACGCCTCGCTCCTACCCGTGGCTTCTGTGGCTGCATGCTTTTGAGCTGAGGACTTGAATTGAGACGTTCCTCCGGCATGACCTCTTAATGGTAATTCATTTAGTTCTTCATTTAGTTTCGCTTTAGAAAGCACTAATGCTCCTAAATATACAAACGATGTCATCCGCATAAACGAAAACGTCTTTTAACCTTCCGCTGCCCCTTTTTCTCCTCCACACATCTTCTCCATCTTGTTCCGAGCACTCAGTAAGAGTAACACACCCAGCACGGATCAGCCGTGTAAACACAGCATTATATGGCGAGTGTATGCACGTCCAAGCTGATTCATTCTGATTCAGTGACTCGTGAAATGAAGAGCAAAAACCTCCAGGCTCTAACAGAGGATTTATTCAGCACATGGTTATTATTCAGCAGCTGCACGAAAAGAAACGAGCAAATACCACCGGCATGCGCTAGATCAATAAAGCCAATTAAAACCTTATTACTGATTTGATTTATTGGTGATATTAATATTCGTTTTATATTCCTGTAAATATCAAGAACAACAAAAAATGAAAGAATATGATAATATATTTTAATCACGTGAAACATTTTAAACAGTTTTTATTCTCAGCTGCAGTGTTATTTTTTTTTTTACTTATTATTTATTTTTATTGTTGCTTCTTTAGCCATACCTGCTTCATTCAATCTCTGCTGTAATGGGGCCTGACCGGCAGTACAGGGTATATGGTGGGAGCCAACCTTACACAGGGTGCCATACACACACCTGCAGATTATAAGAAGCAAAGGGACACTTTAGACCTTCTGCAAATCAGATGAATGATGAGTCATATTACTGCTTTAATATAGTATGTATTATTTAATATTCATTAATATTATTTTTATACTCATTAATACTTCTAAAAATAATGATAATATATTTTAATTAAGTTAAACATTTTAAACACTTTTTATTATCTTCTTGAATATTTTTTTATAATGTATTCTTATTCATTTTCCATATCTGCTTCCTCCAGGTGGGAGTCTGAGCTGGGATGGGGCACAACTGGCAGCACAGGGCACATGGAGGGAATGGGCGCTCAGGAAAGTGGCACTTGGATTAGGTTCCAGAAAGCTGAAGCTCATCTTTTAAGAGGTAAACATAAGCGAGAGCACGTCCAAACCCCCTTTGCTTGCCTCTCTTCGCTGGCTTGCCACTTGTTTTGGAATTGATTTTAATATTTCATTGTTTGCCTCTAAATCTTTAAATGGGCTTCTCTTCTTGATGTGTTACACCCACAAGTCCCTTCAAGGTCTCGTGGTTCCGCTGACCAGTTTCTATTAGTTGTTCTGAAATCAAGGTTGTAGAGGGGAGAACGTGACACGCAGTTACAGCCCCAAATTCTGGGATGAATCGCCTCTGCAGGTTAGGCTGGCTCCTTCAATATCAACTTAAAATGGATCAATCAAACGTAATGTTTTATTTTAAATAAGAATATGAATTAAAACACAATTTGAAAACATTTCTTCCAGTATGGTACTATACAGTCATTCTTATCTTTTGATATTTTGTAAAACTCGAACGAAACAAAATGTTTTTAAGCTTTTCAAGACTGCAGTTCTCTTTTCTGACAGCAGGGATTGCTCGTACTACTTGTCTGCCATTCAGATGTCTGTCATTTAGACGAACAAGTCAATGCAAATGTATTTAAATAGCACCTTTCTGTCACTCAAAGTACTTTACAGATTTAAACATTCAAATTAAAAAATTTCCAAAACTATTCTACACAAAACTAGTGCTCACATACATCAAAAATATTTATGTCAAATAAAAGCAATATTTATAAAGGAGATTATAAAATATTAATAAAAGAAATCGTTATTAAAAATACGTTTGATCACATCTAACATTTTTTAGGAAGAAGAATTTATAATATTTAATCCATAGGTAGGTGTACAAGATTAAAACGTCATTTCAGATTTGAAAAGAATAAACAATAACAAACATCAAACAAAAGCAATATATTTAAGTACCTGTGTGTGTTTTATCTCAGCTTGTTTATTTGTTCTTAAACTTGTCTTTTTGTTTGTAATTGATTAATAATTGAATCGAACAACTTGCAAACAGTTTTTTCTCTTTTGTTTTTGGTAACAGTTTCAGATATGATTATTTTATCCAAAGATAAGAATTACTGTATTGTACAGTACGGTACTAAAAAATTTCATATTGCATTTAAGGCATGTTATTATTTATATTTTAAAAACGATGTGCAAGTGCAGATAGGTGCCCGGTCGTAACGTTACGATAGCTTTCACCAGAAGAATCTAGAAGAACTTGAGAGCTGAGAACTGAGGTCCAGTCGTACTTTAGAAGCTGTTCATCGTCTGTAGGATGTCGGTGCTAAAGAATTTAATAAATCCAGACCCTATAAGACATCACAGAGCTTTCCTATCCCAACTCCTGTCTGCTCTAATGAGCTGCCTCAGACACAGTTGGTCCTGTCCCAGTTTCTGCCCCATAACGACTTCCAGGAACGGGACGAGGGCAAATAGATGTCGAGAAAAAGTGGAACTGCTGGCCGTTGTTTTTACTCTTGGCTTCTTAAATCTGAATTCAGGACGTGTTTAAATCGCTGGTAATGGAGATCCACAATCAAGGGTGATGAAGACGTGCTTTAGCTGCTCTCAGAAAAATGCATCCGATTTTGGAAAAAAATCTAAAAAGAGAAGTTGCATTTTGATGTGGACCAACCTTTAGATTTATTTGGTGCCAAATGAAAAACGCCGAACAGTCTGAGTTAGTTAAAGATGCGCAGGATTTTCAGAACTCTTGCCCAAAGTTCTACCCACTTTACAGTTCCTAAGTCTCTCCTTCCTGCAGAAGTCCTGCAGTCAGACATCAAACCTCGGTCTAAACGATTAAAGCTCTTACTAAAATGAAGGCATGGTTAAAACTTTGAGAAAACATTTGAGTCTTTAATCTCTCGCTAGCCACTGGTCCTCGAGGGCTTTAACGTCTGCCTAATTCAGTTTGGCAAATCGAATCTAATTCTGTCCCACTGCGAGCAAACACACCCCCGAGATCGCTTTATTACATTAGCTACATCATTTAATGAAATTACCATATTTTGTGGGCAGAGTTTACATCGTCTGAGCTGCTTTCTTCATAAAACAAAACCACGTCCTTGAACCCGAGTGCGGACGTCTTTTATTTGAAAGCAAACTTGATAAATCAATTATAGTCTGTCGAACAACGTAGCAATAACAAGAGTAAACACGACGAATCAAGGATCATAATCCTGAGCCGGAAAAAAGAAATTTTGTCCGTCCTGTTTTGCACACTTTGCCCAGTATATAAAAAATTCTCCTGAATGTGATGTAATAAAGAACATCTCTTATTCCTCATTTAGTGTTTTATTCCATTTTGAAGGATGTATTCCGAATCCAAGTTCAGCATCCTCACTCTCCTTCTCTCTCTGTCCCTTTTCAAACCCCAGGTTTGCATTTTATGAATTGTAAAAGGACCAAGTGACAAGAAAGCGACATGGAAAGCTGAGTAGCGTCATATACGAGCTGTATTTTAAACAGAGCATCTTCTGGAACCTGAACAGCGCCTCCGAGGACGTGTTTTTATGGCGAATGTATTAAGGAGAAGGAGGCAGACGAATACAAAGTTCACCCCGCCGAATTTAGGTCACCGTGATCTCAAGAGGAAAGTAGGCTATAGCTGGCGTATAAAAATTCACAGCGTCACTCATGGTGAAGGCCTCGCCGTGTTATTGGGACATTTGTCCTTACTGTAGAGCTAGGAAATGAAGAAGTTTATGAATTCTTGATGGATCTGGTGCTATTCTAATAATAGAAAACGTTCCCCAGTCATGACGAGCTTCTTTATGAGTGATTTAATTCAACCTCATGCCTGATGTGATAACGCCGCCCTTGCGCAAACTTGTGACGACTCCCGCTTCGGTCCATCCATCTTGCCCTGGATGAACGGTCATTGGGAAGATGGAGCGCTCGATATGGGCAGAAATGACTGGTCAGACCTTCAGCTCTTCAGCAATTACTGCGTTATCGTTGGCTCTCCGGAGCAGATAAGGACTTTGAAGTGGCTTTTAAATCTGCATTGGCAGCTCCAGCTGTCTGTATTTAACCTTGTGAGGGATCATGAATTAGGTATAACAGGGTGGAACCTTCACACCGAACTTGGAGCACGTACTCTGAAGACCGAAGAACTGCATTATTCTGCCGTATCTGTAATGTAACGGGAAGCCTAGGAACGACAGGACAGGCTCGTCTTGCTCCCTAATAAGGGATCCAAAGTCTGAGAAGAAACCTGCATGGAGGAACATGCTACACTCACCGTATCCATCCGCCAGTTTTGCCATCACTATGATGGCTCACTCAAAAAAAATTGGGCCTGATTAGCAGGGACTGCGGTAGCCTAGCAGATAAAGTACTGGGCTCTGGACCTGATGGTTGTAGGTTTAAATCCCACCTCTGCCAAGCTGCCACAGTTCAGTCCTTAAACAAGGCCACTTGAGCACCCAACAAGAACTCTTAAGAACTTAATTTTGTTGTCTGGTTTGTTTTTGCATCTCAGGGAGTTCTCTTTTTCTCTCTTTTTCTTTTTTTTGGGGGGGGCGCCTTTTCCATCTGTGCATCGATAAAAAGAAAAAGCAAAGTCTGATTCCTTTTCAACTGAGCGTGAACATCTTCAGATTCCTCTTTGCAAACGTTACACTCGAATGCTCGCCCAGGTCGTGTTTATCACTCACGCCCGCCTGAGACTTAACCATGAAAGGTTTGCGTATTCCACATTAAAAAGAAAAAAAAACCCTTTCACACATCAGTCTCTAACCTCCAAACATGTGGCCTACTTCATCCTGAAGACAACAGCTAATTAACTTCCTCTCATTAGTCTCTGCAATCTTTACCCATGACCTTAATGGACCTTAATGGACGTCTCTATGGATACGAGGGTCTTCTTCAGTTATTTATTAGCTCTTCTGCACGTTATTAAGGCCGGGTGCAAACGGAGGAGGCTCGCTTCACAAGCAGCCTCTCTGAGGACTGAGTTCTTTATCCAAGACCATTTTTAGAGGAACTTTTGAGTTTGCGTGAATTTGCTCAACAGAAAGAGGTGGAAACTTGAACCAGGGAGTGACTCCAGCTTGGGAGAACAACGTCTGAGTTAAGGGTGTGCGATACTCGTAACAAACGATATATCTAGATGTTTTTTCTGGGATTTTATCGATTTAATTTGAAAGACGATATTTTGGTGTTCCCAGGTCAAAAGGATTCAAAAGTTTAAAGTTCGTCTCTCTTTCTTTTGATCTCTTTTTGTGTTTTTATGCTGCTGCTTCAGCTGGGTTAAGCCTCTTGTGGACTGTTTGTAGTATTTCTTTATATTCTGCATGGTCGTTCATTCACCTGGGCTAAAAACGGGACGAGGAAAACAAACCGCTTCAGACGTTTAATTAACGCGTTACGTTTTCTTACCCATTTCATTAAAGCACGGCTCCTCCCCACATCCAATTAATCATTCATTTGCACAAGTCATGATAGCTGTCAGAGCACGGGGAGCTCATAAATCCGGCATCACCGAGAAGAGTTAAACCCTAAACAATAGCTGTCGTGTTTCCCCTCTGGCTAACGGGGACCGAGACAATGATGCCGCTGTTCAGGGAAGTTCACTCCAGTTCATCAGAGCAGAGCTTTAATGAGCAGAGCTTTCTTTGTCTCGTGCTTTACTGCTGCTGCCATGAACCATTTGTTCATCCCTTTGTTTAACGCTAATGGAATTACGCCGAAGATAATGCCACGTATTGCCCGATCCACTCGACGCTCGGTACCCTTCTTCTCTTTATGAGCTCCAGAGACCCGGGTTCGAATCCCGGTCTGCTTGGGTGACGTTTGCATGTTCTCTGCATCTGCATTGGATTTCTTCGGGCACTCCGGGTTCCGGGTTAAACTCTGGTTGGGTGGGTAAAAGCATGTGCCGTGCGTTTGCCTGGCACCCCGTCCAGGGCGGGCTCCAGTCTCACGTCCTGTGCTTTCTCTTAATTTATACTGAGATGGCCTCCAGTCTACTAATAATTAGTCGTTCGATTTTTGGCTTTTCATCTCTAGATTTTTTTTCAGCAAGTTCCGCTCGTGTCCCTTTTAAGCAACTCTTAGTTCTGGCTGAATGATTTAAAATTGGATTAACCCCCTTGGATAAACCTTTAAAAGACAACGTTAAAGAGTTTCAACGCAAAAGATGTGGACATATAAATGTTCCCTTTTGTGTTCCATTTCCAGATCCTTTTTTTTAAATCTGTTTTAGTAAATCTATTTTATGGTTTTTATATTTATTTTCTTTTACATGCCTCTCTAGTCTCATATGACTGATCCTTCGTTTTCTTGTTTGTATTTTCCTACGTGATTTTATTCTCATCTTTTTTTTGTCTTATGTTTTGTTATATGTTCTATGTTTTCTGTCTTATGTTCTTATGTTATATTCTCTCTCATTTATCTGTCTAAGCATTTTTATTATTTTTCGGTTTATTGATTGCGTTTACTTTAAATGTTTTCTTTTCATTTTTATATTTTACTTCTCTTTATTCTTACCTATAATCATCTATTCTGTAAGAACACCATGTTTCTTTTCCTAACAAGCTTTCTTCCTTATAACATTAAGGATTTTTTCTTGCCACTGTCCTGCTCAAGTCAAGTCAGATTTATTTCTATAGCGCTTTTTTTGTTTGTAGAGTATTGATTATCTATCTATTGATTAGATTATCTTGGGATTATATTGGGACTGTGTTAGCCTAGCGGCTAAGTTAATGGACTATGGACCAGAAGGTCCAGGGTTCAAATCCCACCTCTGCCAAGTTGCCACAGTTGGGTCCCTGAGCAAGACCCTTAACCCACAATACTTGGTTTGTAAGACTGTATGAGTTGTAAGTCGCTCTGGATAAGGACGTCTGCTAAATGCTAAAATGCTAGAAATCTTCTACAATCAATCCCAAATTTAGCAAGACTATGGTGACAGCGACAAGGAAAAACACCCTACACATTATAAGGAAACCTTGGGAGCACCCAAGACCCAGATGATTAGAGTCATAATTAAGTTTTTTAATAGTCAAACTAATTAAATACATAAATCCAATATTTAATGCAGTTATTGTATCACTTCAGGATGTTTCTCAGTGGGAAAGTCCTTGGAGGCACATCGTCCCCTGCTGCCCAAAGAATGGAGAGAGTTACTGCCATCTGGTGGGACTGGTTTCTGATGATGGAAACCAGTAGAATGATGCCGAAATGGAGGGACATCTTAATTTGTGGGGCTGGAACTAGTAGGGGCAGAAAAGAGCTCAAAAAAGCTCGGAGAGAAAAGAGAAAATGTAGTTATATAGTTGTAGTTAGATATACAAATCAAAATCAGGAGGAACAAAGCCCCGCCCAGCCAGACTTCCCACCGGACACCCCCGGCCAATGCATAATTCTAACTTGATATTTAATACATATTTTTCCATGAACACATGCACATTTTCAAAGCTTCCACAGTCCTTAGTCAGAACAAAATACAATAAAAAATACTATAGCATTAAAATAAGTGTTGCATCCTCCTAGGCGATGTTACGGTTCCTCTTTCTCACCAGACTGTAGTGCTTTGGAGACTGCACTTGCATTAATATCTATAAAAGCTCAGAGGCCGTGACCTTCTGCTTCGTGTGTTATATCAACGTTCCAGTCGCTGGATCTTCACATTGCACTGAATAAAACATGCAGGGATGATTGAGATCGATGAGGAACATCTGGACAGCTCGCTCACATCTGGACATGGCCCTGCGGCCTGATGCCGGCCAAGAGCCCGAGTCACAGTTTGTATTAAAGGCAAACTCAGATCCTCTCGGCTCGTCCTAAGAGTCCATGCAGCTTTTCTTCTCCTCCGTTCTCATTACGTGGAAAATCAATTAGCTGCGTACCGATGGCTTTTTAGTAATTAGTTACACTCGGGCTCAGCACAGACCGATTCTGATGTCAGAATAATGAAGCTGACTTTAAAAAAAAAAGCCAGAAGCCTTTTTCACCTTCGATGGGTTCGGGTTCAGATTCGCAGTGCGCGTCTGTCTGAGCTTCCTATTTATTATCCACTTGTGTAATGATTTATATAACAAATGGTATGACAGGTAATTAAATTAGACTCTTTTTTTTCCATTTCCTTTTGGACGAGTGTGAATTTGCCAGGCTTATCTGTTCTGAGCAGTGATGAGCCAGGACGGTCACAGCAAGGCTTTCATTTTGGCTCATAAATGTCATCAAATAGCTAATTTGTGTCACACGCAGTCCTTAGTTTTGCCTTTATTTCTATTACCTCAAAAACTGGATCAGACTTTAAACTAAGGCCAAACAAACCATCTTTCTCAGCCCTCGCTATTCTAGCAGGAAAAATCCTAACAGTCAAATATGAACCAGAATAAATTTTAACTTTCAACTTTCACTTAAAACCTAAAGAACCTTCAAGCCCACTCAGCAGAATCGAAAGGATTAATCTAATCGGGTCTATCCACTGATCCACTTGTGAAATGTAGCAGAAGCAGCATCAAAAAGTTTGTGTTTTTATGAAAGCTCACATTATCCCATAATACAACGTACAGATTTCTTTGCTGATCTGCATCATTCATACACTCTTGTGGTATGAGAATGTTGTGGAGTGGAGTCTGTCCAGAAATGTGAGATATGGGCTGTGTTGAATGGTCCAAGGTTGGCTTGACGGTGAAGGACACCATGCATATTGGAGATGGCAGCACACATTGTGATGTTCCCACCACGTTGGCCAGGAACATCTATAATGGCTTTGTGGCCAAAGATGTTTCTTCCCCTTCTTCTGGTCTTTGCATCTATGAAGATGAACTCATGTGGGATTGCATGAGCATCCATTTCTAATACTCCCTAAAAACAAAGAACAAAAAGTCAATATGGTGTTATCCAGTACACTGGAAAACATGTTGCGTGTAGTGTACTGCAGTCAATATTGTACTTACATCCACATATGCACATCTGAGCTCTTTGTTCTTTGAGAATTTCTCTCAAAAGGCACTTTATAAAGTTGTTTCCGTCTGTTTTGGCTTTTTTGAGAATGCGAGCCAATGTGGACAGACTGACTCATTGAATGTTCTTGATCTTGTTGATATTGTGTTGTCTGGATGATGTGGCTTTGACTCTCACAAAATCTGATTTCATTTCTTTCCAAAACAAAGTTTACAATGGCAGCTTCCTGGACCCCAGTGAACATTTGGCCCCTTCCTCCACCATGTCTCTCAGTCCTTAAATAAAATATAATAAAAATAATTCAGGTATATGCAATTCATGAAGTAAACAGGTGTCGTCCAACTGATACATTACGACATGAGGTATACTACATCGTGTGAAAGAAGTTTGGTTACATACCTGTGCTCCAGTCTAAATGTCTGGATGACAGTGGCAACAGTAAAACGGCTCAAGTTGGGCTGCACCCTCTGTCCAGCTTCTTGCATTATCAGACCATGGTTGATGACATGATCAACTAAGGTTGCTCTGATTTCATTTGAAGGTTGTTGTCTTCTTTGGCCATGAACTCCTCTACAAGCTCTACCCCTACCTCTCATCCTCCCTCTTCCTCTCTCTGCAACGTATTCCATTGTTGTTGTAAGAGAAAGAGGTGCTCACCCGTGGTCTTTTTATAGTGCTTCTGATTGGAATGTTAACAATTAAACATTTAGGTGTTTGGCCAGGTGGAACATGTTTTGGCCAATTAGCTCATCTATTTTCAGTGTTTTGAAATTACAAACGTGACTTTATGTCAGATTGTTGTGTATTATGCAGAGAACCATGTTCAGTTCATTTAAAACAAGTAATTTTAAATAGCAAAATGTGGGTAAAGCAGAAAATGTGTTTTGACTTTTGGAGACCTGAAAGGAGGTTTTTCTCATTGTTTGTCAATTAAAATAATTGTACTATGGATGTCATTTTAGTGTGTTAGCAACTGGAAAAAACTGTAAGCATTTATACGCGACTTGGCTGAAATCAAATGGCACAGAGTTTGTTTGGTCTCCACACCGAATAAAGCATTCAATCTTATTCAGAAATCATTTATTCATGTTAATAACAAACGAACACCTATTAAAGAACTGCATATACAAATGTAAATGGACACTGGATCTATCCAATACTTAGCTATAATGTTACAGCAAAAGAATGCTGCCAGGCAATTCACATGTTTAGCAGGTCCTTTCTTAGACAAAATTAATTTTCATTAAATCCAAAAAAAGACCACTCAAGCAATATTTCAATGATCAGTGGTGCTAATCTTTAACTGTTTTGGAAACATCAAGACTTTTCAAAAATCAACACTTGTATTAATTATTTTCACTTAGAACTGATGACATTCTGATAACTGATAAGAACTGGATAGCTGATATTTTCACCCAACACTTCACAGAGTCTTGACAGGCCTCCACATCTGCAACTCAAAGGGTTTCAAATCATTCAGCCTTCTGTTCGGTAGCTGCAGTGCTTGTAGCCTTGTCAAACATGCACCAATCTGTTAATTCTGTGCAATACTGCCGCATTTCCTTCGCCTCACTTCCACTTCTTACTTACTTCAGTATTGACTACAGGTTTGGCACAATTGAGCTTTTGTCTATATCCTTCCGACAGTAGCCCTCAGTTGCTAATTCATGAGTTGGGTTTGATTATACTTCTTAGTGAAACAATGATTAATTATGAAAACTCTATGATACTATTTAATAAAGAACAGAACACAATAAAGTGACTTGAGTACCTAAAACTTACTTTGTCAACATAGGTACTGTTCATTTTTAACAAAAGTGGTTTTTGATTTTTCACACTCAATCAAAGATAAACTCAGCAATGTCACCTATTTAACATCTGACTGTTTTAAGTCTGATCATCTGCTATAAGTTACTATAAGTAGACTATAATCACATTATCTCTCTATCATTTTTAACAGATCACTGCTCTACCTGTCACAGCATGTTAGATCATTCAGTGTGCTCTTCTACTCCAAGAGGTGCAGAAGGTTTAAATAGCTCTTTTTAACTTTTTATATTAACAATAATTAGACAGAAGCACTTGGCTAGCAAGTTATATAATGTGTTTAAGAAAATCTGCACAAGATGTCTGTAGAGGACTTACTTCAATATGTGAAGAGGTCAGATTGCTAGTGTCCATAGCTAACTTTCATCTTTGGCAATCAGCATGCAATTCTTAATGGGTGTTTTCAGCATGTCTGATTGTGGCTTCGTTGCCTAATGTTAACACTAGTTTGCCACACGTTTCAATTATTTCTCTGCTGTGCCACTGATTCCTGACTCAGATTCCCGACTCCTGGCTCCTGTTTTACTGCACATGGTTTATCCCCTACACTGATCGTAACATATATTAACATTCAATTAAAGTGACTTCTACAACATACAAAGGTACTTTGAATAGTACCCTGTACCCCAGGTAGTTTATATAGGAACTCATTAGACTGAATCATTCATGCAAGTTTTAAATTCAGGGAAATGTCAAATTACACAAAGAAAGTAGTGAGTTGTACTCAAAACATAATAATACAGTGTATCACAAAAGTGAGTACACCCCTCACATTTATGCAGATATTTAAGTATTTCATTTCATAGGACAACACTGAAAATGTCACTTTGACAATAAAAAGTAGTATGTGTAAAGCTTATATAACATTGTAAATTTAGTCTTCCCTCAAAAAACTCAATATACAGCCATTAATATCTAAACCACTGGCAACAAAAGTGAGTACACCCCTAAGAGACTACACCCCTAAATTGAGCACTGCTTGTCATTTTCCCTCCAAAATTTCATGTGACTCGTTAGTGTTACTAGGTCTCCGGTGTGCGTAGGGAACAGGTGTGTTCAATTTTGTAGTACAGCTCTCACACTCATACTGGTCACTGAAAGTTCCAACATGTCACTTCATGGCAAATAACTCTCTTGTGATCTTAAAAGATGAATTGTAGCGCTACAAGAAGATTGCCAACAGCCTAAAACTAAGCTGCAGCACAGTGGCCAAGATCATTCAGCGTTTTTAAAAGAGCAGGATCCACTCTGAACAGACCTCACGTTGGTCGTCCAAAGAAGCTATGTGTTATGAAGCTATCTTTGAAAGATCTGGAGTGCTGACAACATTGCTGCAGAGACTGAAGAGGTGGGGGCTTTTCCTGTTAGTGCTCATACACCGCACACTATATCAAATTTGTCTGCATGGCCGTCACTTCAGAAGGAAGCCTCTTCTGAAGTCTGTACACAAGAAAGCCCACAAACAGTTTGCTGCAGACGTCAACAAAGGACATGGATTACTGGAACCATGTCATATGGTCTGATTCATTTGTTTGGTCTCAAGCATGTGTAACGACAATCAGGTGAGGAGTACAAAGAGAAGTGTGTCATGCCTACAGTCAATGGTAAACTCCATGCCCAGGAGAGTTAAGGCAGTTCTGGAAAATAATGGTTGCCACACAAAATATTGACACTTCAGGAACTTTCACTAAGAGGTGTACTCACTTTTGTTGCTGGTGGTTTAGACAATAATAGCTGTATATTGAGTTATTTTGAGGGAAGAATAAATTTACACTGTTATATAAGCTGCACACAGACTGCTTTTCATTGTGTCACTTTTCAACACTGTCATTTTGTCAGTGTTGTCCTATGAAAGGATGTACTTAAATATCTGCAGAAATGTGAGGTGTGTACTCACGTTTGTGATACACTGTAATTAATAATAACAACAACAACATATAATAAAAAACTCATCATTTTTAATCCTACACTTAATAATAGTTTAACACCTGCTCACAAAAAATGAGGGCATATTTGATTATTTATTAATTATATAATTAATTATTTCATTTCAAAAGTATCCCCTAATTTTTGTGAGCAGTATATTTTACAAGGACACTGTACATAACTTTTAAAACATGAAAAAAATAATGTTGTTGCATCCCATACTGATTTAACTATTAATTAAGTTATTTCCTGTTGGGTTGTCAAAGAATGATGTACCTTCAAGGACTGTCCTGCTCAGGACCCTAAAGTGACTATGTATCGGTTGAAATATTTGACAATATGCATATTTTATATCTAACATTTAAGCCACCCAAGGAGGATTGGTCCCTTTTTGTGTCTTGGTCCTCCCAAGATTTCTTCCTTACAACATTTAGGGATTTTTTCCTGTCGCCCTAGGCCTGCTGAAGTTGATATTATCCCTTTTAAGATAATCTAATAAATAAATCATAAATCTGCTTTGAGACAATGCTTCATTGTAAAAAACAGCACTATATAAAAAATCTGACTTGACTTGACTTGTTTAGTTCTAGTTCTGGGACAATGTTTTTGCATGTGTTTGATGCTTATATACAGATGAGCCAAAACATGGCACACGGTCAGTCACCCTTTCAAGAATATTGTTCTGAAAGGTGACGTGTCAAATTAATGTACAAATGCATGACTTTACCAATGTTTTCTCACCAGGTCATTGCCCAGAGCATCACATTCCCTTTACCAGCATGTCTTCTTTCCACAGTGCATCCTGGTGCCATCATTCTGCAAGCATGCACATACATAACAGTTGTCATACATTTTTTATTTATTATTCAGACATTTGTTCATTCATGATGCTAAAGAAAATAGGACTTATCAGGCCAGACAAGTTCACTTTTTGCAGCTAGTTTTTGGTTTATGTTACCTGTAATTAAACAATGTTTATTTTATCTGGCCATTTAAATGAATATCTGACTAAATATTCAAAGTTTTACCAAGAGTAATGTTTAAGCTTGTTATACTTGACCACAAATCCAGACTTGTGCTACCACCCTGGAGGAACATTTACCTCCTCCATCCTTTAATTTCTTTTCCACCTTTACTTTCTAGAAGGGTGAGATGAATTACATTCCTTGTCCACATGGCAAGAGCCAAAGCTAACCAAAGCAGGAAATGTAAAGACTGGCAGAGATGTAGCCTACCTTGAACATCAGATAAGGTGGCTCAGCTGAGCATGTTATCTTTAAGGCAGCTCAAAGGCTATGAAATACCATGCCAACAAAACAATACCAGATAGGAATCCTTTGTAGAAACTCACCCCAACCTTGCAGGATAACCTTATCTATACTGAAGGATGGATAAAGCATTCCAAATTTGCAACTGTAGAAAATTAATTCTGCCCAAAGTTAACCACATCTCCTTCCTATTCACACAAAATTATCATGAGCAAGTAAGACAAAATGGCTGTCAGCAGCGGAGAGAAGGAGCAATTAGGGATGCAGGATTCTGGACCTTGGATGGAAAAACATTAATCAATAAAGTAATAAGCAAATGTTAAACTGCATGGAAAACTTTTGATGGCAGATTTGCCACACGAATACCTCATGACCTCATTTGATGTGTTTGGGCCATAACATTATTGTATTCTATTGCATTGCTACATTTCCTGGATAGGATGGACAAGTAAGGAAGGTCAAGGTCAAGACCGACCATATGCCTTATACCAATCGCAAAAACAATTCTTCTGCTACCCAAAGACTAATCTGGACTCCATCAAATTCTTAGTGTTAAAAATTCTCCACATTTTTAAGTGGGGAATGTGATGCCCTTAAGGCATTCTGTTTTATTGTTTTCAGTTTTAGGTTTTATTTTGTTGTTAAACATTTGTATACTATATTCCATCCTGGATATGGAAAAAAGGGGCAAACCAATATTAATGTTCAGTCAATGTGTGTGTTTGTTAAAATATTTTCAGACCACGATATTCACGATGATGTCTTGCGTAAACTTGCGTAGATTTCAATGCATTGTCAAAAAACGAGCCGATGTACATATTATCTTATGTCTTAAAGTGTTTCAACTTTCATGTAAAGCATCACAGAAGCAATGTAAATATAATTCATATATTAAAATAGTAAAATGTTAAATTGTTATTTGTTAAATTAGTTAAAAGGTAGTAACAACTATTTATTTAATTTTATGTAAAATGCTATTACAGCAACACTTGAATCCAAGCTGGATCTTTCTTTGGTTTGAACAGCATGTGTGTATAGGGTTGTTGCTGTTGTTGATGCAATATATAAAGTTCAGTGTACTAACTTCTAAAAATTGAAGTAGAGATTTTTTTTTCATGCCATTAACTTGCAATATGTGAAAGGAGGATGTGATGCTCAGTGCTCATATTAAGCATCACCTAAACATTTTTCTAAGCATACTGAAATATATAATACACAATGTAAATAGTCTTATTATGGCAAAGATTGATGTTTAATTATTGGAATGTATATTTATTACATGATGTAAAATAAAAAAAAACTCTACTCAGCTCCTTGCACATTTATTGACTTGTTGTTTACTGTGGTAATTACATTGTATTTGTCATGATGTGAAGTAGTTCCTTAGTTGAGGTTATAGGCAAGAGAAGAAAATAGATGAGCAAGAAAGAAACAGTCAAGCAGAAGATAGTAAGATAGATAGGTGAAGGTTATATGGATAGGGAGCTTTCTGAATGTCTGTCAGTGCTTTTTCCTCCTGGTGATTTATGGCTGTGAGCTGGGAGCAATGACTTTCGGAAGTATGGCAGAAGTGATAGTATGTCTTTGTCTGACCACTCTTCATTTTTGCTGCACACCACTGATTTTACCCTTACCCACTTTGTATTATCTTATGTGTTGTTATTGCTCGGTTTGACCATGGAAAGTGTTGCACTATTGGATGAAGCCACAAAAGGCTATGAAAAGTGTGCATCAAAATGGACCAATTGGTTCCGCAGCTCTGTAGTTTGAAGTGTTTGTGAGCTTTCACGTGTTTTCAAGGGCACACATAGACACAGAAGCACAGATACATAAAGGAGCACTCATCTGCAGTGTATCTTTTCAGCTTGGCTGGCTCGCTAATCCGTCTCCTTGAAAGCCAGCTACTCCTCCATTCAAGCATGTTCGTAAAAGCATGCTCATTGTGACGCTGTGTATGAGCTAGCACAAGCTGAGCTTGCGTAAAGCTGTGCTATCACCCTTACACCATATAAATGTGCGGCATCCAGGTACACCTAACTGAGCAGGACATTATTTAAGAACGTATACTGCCAGTTCATTTCTGCTAATTCACAACATTTCTGTAAGGTAGAAAGGCAAAATAGAGTCATAGACATTAAAAATGAAAGCTCAGTCAGCAGGCTGTTTAATTTTTGTACCATGTAGCAGTCATAAAATGTGCACCAGCAAAGCAGGCTGACAAACACAATGTCCAAACTAGGCTGAGCTGAGCACCACACTCCTGAGTTGGCAAATTAATAATTCCTCAAGTGTGTCATTATAAATAGCAGGTTTCTCACTATACACCTCTTTCACAAATGTGTTCCTTTATTTCCTGTTAAGCTGCTCTCAATGTCTGGGCTTAAAATCCGGTGTGCTGTACGACCAGAATAAGCCAGCAAGCGAGTGTCTATTTGGCTTATCTAAACTGTTTGTACTTGCTTTTTGTAACAAACAGGTTAAATATGAAAAAAAAACTGCCTATTTAACTTATAACCTTCTACAACTGCTTCATGGTGAAATTGGCAAATTGTGATTTGTGTGAATCTGATTACTGCCTAAGGCATACATTGTTAGGGTTTCTACCTTTTGCCCTGGAGCATTCTGTCGTCCTTGCCGATTGCTGTTACAAAGCAAACGGTGAGGCGGTTTATATCTGGTGCTTAATTTAGGACATGATTACGAACATCTGCTCTCCCTGTTACTTAAGTGCGGGTTCTACAATTGTTCGTGGCCAGGTCGTCACACTCACTCCATCTGCGCACATGACCACCGGCGCCCAAGCTCATGCTCGCCCTCTGGTATTCCAGAGTCAATCTTTGCCTCGTAATTTGGGAAACGTCCCAAATCAGCGCTCTGTCGTGCTCACTACATGTCTGCCCTTATGCGCTACGGCGTCTATTGCGATCTTTTTCACCTTGCTTTTCTTATGTTTGGGAGCTTTTGCACTGCTTTTCCCCCTTTTTATTTTTGTTTCTATATTATTTCTTCATTATTATAATAGGCTGGATTTCTCGGTCCCCGCATCCTTGGGTCCAACCACATATCATATCATACATGTTAAGGTTATTGGCTTAGGGTTGCTAATAACAATATGCAGGCCAATGGAAATGTAAAACAGCAATATAAATACAATCAAGTGTGTTTCTTCTATGCTCAAACTCACACTTAAGAGATTTTGTTCCAATTGCTGTTCGCTTCCCTCTAGGCACGGAATGGGTAAAGGTAATATTATTAGTGGCTATCAGGAAAGGTTAGCTCGTCAGGGAGCAGGCTATAACTATAATTGAGGAAAGCTGCATTATTAGTGTAATAGGCAGCTAAAGGCCATAGTTGAGTGTCCCTGTAGGCTCCCTAAATGCTGCCCTTTTATTATATCCAGAGGAGCCACCATATAAAGCCCTTTTCTAAGCTGTATGGTTTGAAGAGTTTAACTACCAAATAGAGCCCATCAGTTTGTGCTGTCATGTATTTCATGAGTGTAATGGCTTTGCCATACATTATAGCACAAGCGATTGCTTTGAGATTACACAAAAAGCCTGGCTTCCTCTTCAGGTTCATTAAAATGTGGTAAATTTAACAAAAATGTGTGCTGTCTATAATGTTAATTAATCTTGGTTGAATTCAATATTTTAGCACATCAAATAAATTCTAACAATTTAGTAATAACATCTAATGCCAAGTCATTAAGATAAAAAAAAAAATAAAAAGATGTGCTAATATGTTAAATTGCTTTATATTCAGCAACGCAAGTAACTTCACCTACACTAGAGGGATGATATATGAATCCCTAATCTATGGCTATACTATTCATGTATGATATGGCAGTGGGACATGGTATGTTCATCCCTGTTTAAAAAAACTACCAGCCATCACTGGCATAAATCTCAGTCCTAGTTAGATTCCTAGAATAATCATATTTGATTCGACTGAACAGCACTAACTAGGGCAGCTGCACAGCAGTTAGAGTGTTAGGCTTTAGGTCAATACACATATAGAAAGAGGCATGAGTCCCAGGGCAGACTGCAGCTAGTACCGTTGAGCAGTTGTCCCTGGGCTGGTACACCACGGCTGTGCTCTGACCTCAGATGTGAGGGTTAAATATATCAAGACCTAGATTTAGTCCCAAAGAAATTCTAAATAGAGACCAGTGTGTGTGTGTGGGTGTGTGCGTGTGTGTGTGTGTGCGTGCTTTCCAGCAAAAAATAAAAAAGGTTAGTTTTGTGTATGCCAATTATCATAACAATTACTGTGTTGTCATATTTTTGTTTATTTTGTATTTATTTATAATTTATAAATAAAAATATTTTGTTGTTTTGACTACACTTATACTTTATTAACATTTTATCTGTATAACACTTAAATAACATATAACATGTCCATGTATACATTATGACCCTATGCATTCTTACATATATGACACAATAAACAGTTCTATGAACATTCATTATACTGTATTCCTGTACATAGTTTGCCATCCAAAATGATAAGCTGGAAAAGCTGGTCTATGGCTACAGCATGTGGGTTGCCTTCCACTTATTTCCACTTCTGATGCGAGAAGCTCAACTTGCCGTCCAACAGTTCCTGGCCAAATGAATTGGCCACAATTCATTTGGGATTTTTGAGCATTGTGTGTGAGTGTGTGTGTGTGTGTGTGTTTGTGTGTGTGTGTGTGTGTGTGTGTGTGTGTGTGTGTGTGTGTGTGTGTGTGTGT
>JAYJMA010055758.1:0-10775 GCA_036873895.1 Parotocinclus cabessadecuia | reverse complement strand
TGTCTGTGTGCGTGTGCGTGCGTGTGCGTGTGCGTGCGTGTGGGTGTGTGTGTGTGTGGGTGTGTGTGTGTGTGTGTGTGTGTGTGTCTGTGTGTGTGTGTCTGTGTGTGTCTGTGTGTGTGTGTGTGTGTGAGAGAAATTGATAAATTCGAATTTCTATAAGCGCTTTTTACAACGGAGCATTGTCTCAAAGCAGCTTTACAATCTCAAATTATCTTAAAAGGCAAATCCTAAACTGAGCAAGTCTAGGGTAACGGTGGCAAGGAAAAACTCCCTGAAAGTAGAAGGAAGAAACCTTGGGAGAAACCTTGTTAATTGAACAATTACTTAAAATTATATTAAAGTAATAGTAAAATTAGGTAAATAATATAAATTAAATCAATAATAAAATGTAAATTAGTACTAAAATTCAAAATAAATAACAAAACAGATTTTAAAATGAGTCTTGGGGGCACATCGTCTTCTAATAACGAGAGTGAGAGAGTGAGAGAGTGAGAGAGTGAGAGAGTGAGAGAGTGAGAGAGTGAGAGATTGGGAGAGTGGGAGAGTGGGAGAGTGGGAGAGTGGGAGAGTGGGAGAGTGGGAGAGTGGGAGAGTGAGAGTCTGAAGTCCTATACGGATATTATTCCTCAGTTTCATGATTCATTTCCCATTCCAGAAATCAACTAACCAACCTATTCCAAAACCACCAGTAATGATTAATATTAAAGTTAAAGCAGCCGTCGTATCGGAATCTATATCCATGCTATCGAACTATCTTTCTAAAGCAATTTTAACATGTGCGTGCAAATATCCTCATGTCCTATTTCTGTGCTGAGCCTTATGTTTGGAACATGGTTGCAGTGTTGTCATTGCTGTTTTTAAAGCCCTGTATAAACAGCATTTACAGTTAAACCGGAGAGCTGGTACAAGCTCGACGTCGGCACAGAACACTGGGGAACACGAGAAAAAAACCGACGTGCCTAAGATTGCATTGTAAATTCTGTTTCTAACTCTCGAGTTTTTGTTTCAACTCTATGAAACCGTAGACATGTTGTCCAGCAACAGGAGCAAGTTCATTTTTCGTATCATGCGTTGGTGACAAATGAGAAATAAAATGCAAGTCTTCCGACAACCGAAGCTTACAGCTGTTTATGCCATTTACCGAAATGTTGAGTGTTTGGACGGAAAGTACGTTTCAGTAAACTTAGACCGACTTTTACAGGCAAGGCCTTGGAAAGAAGAAGAAAGAGGCTTTTACCACAAAAGCAGTTTTTTAAACACCACAAACATGTCATGACTGCGGCTGCATTTGTCTTTTGAGCGCCCACTGAACGACAGCCCCGTAATTCAAGGAACTCTCGTCAGATCACATCCAAAATAGCCTGCGCAAATTACGCTTTTATGATTGGCTCGCATTTTACAGGGTAGTTGCCTGGGTTGCCAGTTTATGTTAAAGCTTAGATACAATTGAACTGAATTCAAACCTTAACTCCTTTCAGCCTGTAGGCTTTTTCCCCAGCATTTTTGAGACATAAATATACAACCAGTAGGACAAAAAAATTCATTTCAGTTTGTTTATGCCATACAATGCTATAGGGCGGTAGGATGGCTCGTTGGGTAGCACCGTCGCCTCAACGCAAAAAGGTCAATCCCAGGATGGGGTGGCCTGGGTCGTTTGTGTGGACCCCATGTCCAGGGTTTACTCTAATGCTAAATTGTAAAAAGCGCTATGGAAATAAATCTGACTTGAACTTGAATGTGAGCACAGGCCAGCAGAGAGGGGACAATCATGCTCTGGCACGGTACAAGGCAACTGGGCACCCCAAAATGATGTGACAAGCCAAGCACATGTAATTTCACCAAAGCGCACATACATTGTAATCTATACATCTATAGTGATCTATTTAGTGAGTTTTACAGTTTCTAATGTTATATAATGATTTTACATCTACGTATCAATGTCAACCAAATGTATAAACCCTGTGCATTTCTATTTTTATAATCACTTTAAAATGGATCAGTTTTTACTATCCCGGTCTGATAAGCTGTTACATCACAGTGCACAAAGGATTAGAACAGTGTGACAATTCATATAGAGGTTAAGGGAAGCCTAGCTGTGGTGCCCATGCTAGGTAAAGAATCAATATTCGAACGTGTGGTCTTTTTTTTTTTTCTTGTTTAAATAGAAAGTCCAGCAGTGTGCATGCTGGGGTGATGTTGGGCAGGAAAGTCATGCTCATCTCGAATGCCAACCCACAGCTACAGTTCAACCTTGTTCTCTCACCCTGTTCTCTCTTCAGGATGGTCTGCTTACAGATTGCGCTTCCCTCCTACACACCGGTGTAACGTAACCTCGCCGGTTTCTCAGTTCTGCTACCTAGAGATCACAGAAAGGTCACCGGACTTGATCGAACTTGAGTTTTTTATTGTTTGTAATGAAAAGGGAACGGGCAGAGACCTCGATTCGCGCTGAGCCGAGTTCGATTGACAGTCCGTCACCACACGCCAACCGTCTCCCCCCCCCCCCCCAGGCTGATGCGGCGCATCGATCATTCTCGAAAAAACCTGCAGGTTCACAGGGAGGTCAGCAATTAAATGCGATGCCGCCTGTCAGGCTGGTGACGCGGCTTGCGCACGGATTCATTTTGCTTTGTTCAGCCAAGCTGAAAATATCACCTAATACCACAGAGAGGCTCAGCCCAAGGCTGTGGGATCACATGATCGGCTGAGCCAGCGTTTGAAATTGAAATGCTAAGGAGCCCTGTGAAAGCCTGCCTGTGCGTCAAACGGGCGAGGAGGAGCATACAAAACAGGGCCGACGCACCGAGAGAGCGAGCGAGCGACATGGAGGAAGCGACAAGGACGGAGAGCAAAATGAATGAGGGAACGAGAAGCGGGATGGAAATTAGAGTCACGGCCGTAATGATTTTCTGTTACACTCGACTGTGTTCCATCTCGTGCCAGGAAGAGCCGCGAGATTGGATTTGCGTTCGGAAGCCACTCTGTGTGATTAGGTATTCGCCCCACTGAATGTATAGGAATTGTGAGTAGGCCAGGCTATTAATATTCTGGAGCTTGGACTCGATCCTGGTTGCAGCAGACGTGTAAGGGTCACATGAGTGCCATGTTTTAATTTAATGCTGCAGTAATGCAGCGCTATAGGTACCGGTCTTCTCTGGCTTATACCTGTTTTTATCTTATTAATCTAATCTTAACCTAAACTGTCTGACTGAAACGCGCTGGTGCTGTGCCTATATAGAACAGTGTGTATGCTCATGGACTTTTGTAGTATTTCCTTTAGGAGCTCAGTCAAGCTCAGCTCTCTTAAAGCTGTAGGTATTGTCTAGGTGGCTGCTTAGAACATGATAAATGTCACAGGACACCGTTTTATTTCAGAGACAAAAGGAGAAATGGCGCATCTGAATAAACCAGCATGTAATTGGTGAGGGGGGCCCCATCTTCTGACATCTGGCTGGCGTCTTGAAAGCCTCCATATTGAATCAAGATTAGGGCTGGCTCGATACCATTTTTTAAAATTCCCAATATTGATACTGCAAACTTGAATATCTGGCGATGCCGATATAAGACCGATACTCTGCTAGCACCTCTTTAAACACTGACGTTGTATACGTTGCACTCTGCTGTTTTTCTTGTGTCATTCTTGAGCTTAAATAAGTTCACACAGCTAGCATGACGAGCACGCTGCTAGCTAACAGTTTTAACTCGAGTTCCAGTTATTGCTCACGTGACACGTCACGTTTACGGCGTGTCGTCCGAATTGTAGTAAAGCATAAACGTGATAGGAGAAATGTCGGATTAAACTGTTTTTCCTCCATCCGATCTCCTATCCAGTGATTTTACCACATACCGGGCCGATAGCGATACAGAATGTCGGTAACAGATGGCTTTGCACATAAAAGGCAGAACAAAAATGGTGAATTTCTCTAAGAAATAAAGTGAATAAAGTTCAAAAGCTCCAGCAGCAATAATGCTGACAATGATCCACCACCCAAATGTCACCTGATCTGGACCATTGGAGAACTGAGTAATACATTACTAACAAAGTATGTAGAGAAACGGGGTGTAATTGTAGAACGACAAAACGTAATGACCACGAAAACGTCGAAGTATAAGCGGAATATTCCCTGAGGAATTATCTCAAAGAACATTTTGCCGAGTACACGCACCATATACGTGCACAAGGTACAGTCCCGATTGTCACCATTCTGTTTCCACCCATGTACCAATCACAGCTCCATAGAGAAGCACAGTTTGAGTTTTGAACACGTCATTGTTACTAGTAGGGAGAGAACAATCTTGAATAGCTACAGGATCATTAACACACACCGTACACGTGTAAGGGCGCGCTAACTCTTCAACCACAAGGTGTAGCAACAAGATGTGTCTATATTAAAGTGGCCAGTAAGGTACACTGCCATGTTATTAGCCTGTTAGTGTTGCCGCAGAGCTGGGAATCGTTTGGCACCCAAACAATACCTAGTGTATTACTACGGCCAGTCACCACACATTTATATTTAGTCATTTAGCATTCACCCTCCTCCAGAGCGACTTATAATTGATATCATCTTACAATCCAAGCTATTGTGGTTTAAGGGTCTTTCCTAAGAGCCCAATAGTAGCAGCTTGGCAGAGGTGGAATTTGAACCCTGGACTTTAGGATCTATAGTTCTGTACTCTAACTGCTAAGCCACCACAAATTCCCAAATGTAATGGCAGCACATAATCCATTGCTGACATTCATGTTTAAGTCATTTAGGAGACACACTTCTTCAGAGCCACCTAAAGCTGACTCAGTCTTACAATCCCAGCAATGGTGGGTTAAGAACCTTGCTCAGGGACCCAACAGTGGCAGCTTGGCAGACGTGGGATTTGAACCCCGGACCATAGGCCAGGCCACTGCTAGGCCACCAATGCCAAGGTCAATATGATATGCGAAGGATATGCTTTTTTTGCCGGAATAGTAACAGCTGCCTCTAATTTCCTCGTCACTTGGACGCTACGCTACTCTGCACCGGTCTCGCTCTTTCCTTGCTGCCCTCTGGGATTTCTGCACGGTTACGGTTGTGCTGGTATTTCTGTCAGCTTGGCAATCGCTGCGCCGATTCGTTTTGCCAGTCAGTGCATACCTGCTTTGCAAGATGACGTGTTTTTCTCTTCCTTTGCGGGGGCTCAGCGAGGTCCGCTTTTTATTTGAGTTGTCATTCACTACTCGCTGTGATTGCAAGCCCCTTTGTTTATCTCCTCTCTTTGTGAGTTCCCACATTATTCCGTTCTATTCATGGTTCTTAGGCTCTCACTATTTGTCACATCCAGTGAATGATAGTTGGAGTGAGGCTGAGAAACCGTGTCCGAAATTATAATTCTACAATGTGCACCTATATGGTTAAATGACCAGACCACATGGTGTGTAGATAAACGGCAGGTCTAGCTAATAGATATTTGAGAATACAACCGATTTAATAATACATTAATAGGCTCACCCCATGACCATTGCACTTCAATGAGCAGTCTTCACTTGTACCATACACTTTTACATCTTGGCACTTGTGATCAAAGCACACCTGTTGAAACAATGGGAAAATGATTATCCATCTTAAACCAAGCAGACTGGTGAGATACTCTTACTTTACTCACTTTATCATCGGCACATTTTGTTCCTGTTGGCACCATGCTTAAGCCATCTTCAGTAGACATATCGCCTGCTATTCTGCATATATCACTGTCTATCATCAGAACGGATTTCCGACCAGTGACAGGGTACGTTTTTCCTCCAACGCAAAATATAGTTCCACAGTATATGTCTCTAAAAGACAAGAAAAAAAACCCACCCCGCTATTTAGACAGTATCATGCAATGCATTTGCAATTAAATAACCTGTTGAAATTACAATGCGGTGAAAATGATCTGTACCTAACAACGCGGTCGACTACACATAAAGCCAGATGCTAGATTAGATGAGGTGAGAGTCTTGACCTACTCGTTGGCACAGGGTCTGTAGCCATCTTTGGTCCATCCGCAGTGGGAATCATTCATCCCGAATGTATTTCTGAAAAAGCATCGTTTCGCAGCTACTTTGGCATCTAAAAAGGAAAACGAGTCGTCAAATTCTTTTTTAAAAAGGCCGGTCAGGATTTGAAAAAAATAGTCTGAAAAATATTCATTGGACACACGAGTTCCTGAGACCATCCTGAAGATAATGCGTGTAAAAGAATCCCACGTGTGAACGAATAAACATTTCCCAGAAACAGTTTAAAAAAAAAAAAAAAAAAAAAAAAAGACTTAATCCTATATCCATTTGTCCGTTTCTTAATTACAAATCATTTTACGATCAAGAGTACATACAAATGTCAAATGCACAGGAACTGTGTACAGAAATGTGTAATGCATGTTGTGTACCAGCATTGCACTGTATCTTCAGCAGAGGCAAAGCTTGGGGCGCTGTGGCACAATTAATATCAGGTTATTTAAGAGTGGAGATTCTCTGCTTGTATTGCAAGAGCTTTGGGGAGAGCTGATGGCAGAATAATGAGGGCCTTGTTTGTGATGGTTAAGTAAGTGTGCCAGCACTCTCAAGACAAGTGAGGAGTCTAATTGATCATACTGTCTGAAAACCAACCCAGGAAATGTACATGCCTGCAGCGAAGCAAAAGCTTGAGAAGTTGAAACAAATAGAGAAAAATAAATCTATAAGTTAAGTCAATGTCTTGCACATTTCTACTAATGGGCCTCCTATTTTTAAAACCTCCCCTGGCTCCTTTATTTGGGCCGCTCCCCTGTTACAATGCGAAAGGGGCTCTGGCAAAAGCACACGGCCAGTCATTGCCAAAAAAGTCGAAACCCTTTTAAAAGTGAGACCGTCGGAATATTTTTTTCTAAACATCTCACCAGAAAAAACACTTATACTCTTCAAGCTCCACCGGCCACAGCTCAACAGAAGGCGAGGAGCGATTGCGTCTGATATATTAAAGTGAAGTGAAGTGCCCGCTCCATTCATTTAATGAATAAAAATGACACTTAATTTTTACTTGCCAAAAACTGGATTGATATTCTGACTAAAATGGTGCTTTCGAACCATGTTTTGGAGAATAATCATTTCAAAAACGCATAAGAAAGATGAAAATCACAGAAAATCGACCCGGTTTGCCATTTGCTTTGAAAAACTTGCCAGCGGAGAAGCGCTAAAAGCCGCCCCTCAAAATTCACCTTTCAGCGTCATTTATCTAAATATGGTAAAGTTACGCTGGACGAATCAATTCCGTCCAAACAACCTATCCAATGATGGTATGCAAATGTCAGAAGATTAAGAAAATCATAACTTGGTTCATTTACATCCGATTATACACATTATTTCAGCGTTCTCAAGCTCTCAGTCTCTAGTTCTTAGACAACAGCGTTAAGTCAGTGTAACATTTTTGCAAGAAGAGCCTGTTCTTTTGCCAGAGCTCCTCCCATATTTGATGAAGTCAGGAATTAAAGGGTTAATCACGGTTATTTTATGTTATGGTCCAAAAGGGTGGCTTATGCAGAGCACTGTGACTTTAACAGACAGACTGACAGAAGGTAAAAAGATAAAAAATGTTAATTCTAGCCACGGTAGCAATTTGTCTTTGACTGCCCGTGAAGTAAAAAAAAAAAAAAGCAAACATGCAAACGTACCAATTTGAAACTTCCTTCCCACAAATTCCTTCCTCTTGTCATTTTTTCTGTTATCTGTTATATATTCTATTTTGGTTCATCCTTTTCCCTTCACTTGTGTAGTAACTTTTAGCTTAATTCATAATTTAAAGAACGTAGTCACTCTCCTATCAGTCTTTAAGCTCTTATTTAAAAAAAAAAAAGATGATAAATTATATATGCAGTGCTTATTACTGTGTGACAGCTGATTCACTAACACACCCAGTCTCGTTATATGGCAGAACTCATACCCTAAGGAATGAATATGTTTCATTAAAAAGCCATCACTAGAAAATATGATATGCTGACAAATGATTATTGAATTATATAAAAGCAATAAATGCTTCTGTTTTTTTTTTCTTTTGTGGCATTTTAGTTTACAAATGATGCAGTTGGGGTCAAAAAGGAGCAGGCGAACATAATTAACATTGTATAATAACATTGCAAGATTAGAATTGTTTGACAGACCTTAGTTTAATCTATGTACATTTAAGAATATCTTTCAAACTGGGAATAATTCCAGGTCTCTTTGTAACTATTTAGACCATTTCTAACTGATAATAATAATTAGCATAATAATTAGAGTAGGCCAGGACTAGCAATACTATGGCTTCGGTTATAATAATAACAAAACCTACCTTTTCCCCACAGCCGCTGGCAGTGCTGGAGGTGAGTGGGACATTGGCCGTTGTAGCAGTAGCTGCTCCCGTAGCTACAAGCTATCCCGTTCATCTTAAAGCTGTCCTCTGGACACTTCTTAGACAGTCCTGTGCAGTACTCGGGCAGATCGCACTCATTCGCAGAGGCTCTACATAAACTTCCAGCTTGCTTGATCTAGAAAGCGAAGCAGAAATCGGGAGTTTACACACACGTGCTCCACAGCGACGTTTAGATAGGTGGTACGGGTGTAATTAACGTCCCCATGACCCGCAGATTCCCCGTCAGTAAACTGCCCGCGGCATCACATTCCCTCCGCTGGCTTTCCACGGTGGTTCCTGAAACCATCACGTAATGATGTAGGAGAAAATGCAACCTTGCAACCCAGTGGTCCAAATCTTCTTCAGTTGCTTGAAAGTCCGGTTCCCACACTTGTATGCTCATTGTGGGTACTTCGGACATTGGGGACATCCCAATACTTAGCTGGGTGCGATGCACGCTCTGTTGTTACACATCTTCAAATAAAAAATGTCTGTCTAGTGCCACAGCAGTCCTTCGGTCAGTTTGAAAGTTAAAGCCCTCATTGTCTTTGTGCGTCGATGAGACTTGGGCTCCAGCATTTGTGGTTTGTAGGTACTCGCAACTGCTGACTAAGCATCCCAAAAATCCCCATTATGACTGCCCATTTGTCTTGAGTCCAGCACGTTAACTATGAGAACCAACTGTTCTGTTACCCTTTAATATATCCCAGAATTTAGTGTTACAGTAATTATTTCACTGACTGAGCATGTAATGTATTGTGTACTGTGCAAAAGTCTTAGGCCACCATTAGCATCGATATTATTATTATGTCATTTTATTAGAATGCAACTAGAAAATACAAGGAATTTGTATGCACTATTAAAAATTTAAAAAAAAACAGCTTCTATAGGCAACTAACAAGTATTTGTTGTTTCCTCCGTTTACACTACATCTGGCAACTTAATTGGGATGCCAAGTTTATCCTTCTGTAGCCCAAAGAATTTCGATCAGGAATGGTCTTTTTGGAAGGGGGAAAAAGGTCAAAAGGATAAGATAAGCTAAAGATCACAAAGACTGCAATGAAGGTCAGCGGAAACGAGTATTATGAAGTAACGATTACATGTTCCACTTTTTTAGTTCCGTAGAAGTCTTGCGTAACATCTTATGTTGTTTATGTTTTTGCAAGGGCTTTTGTACCTGGCAGCTCTCGCAGCACTCTCCCTCCGCACACCGGGATCCTGCTGTGAATTTGCAGGTTCTGGCATTGCAGCATGGGGTCTTGCACTCCTGAATATGAAACAGGACATTGCACACTGAGTGTCCACTCCCGGGGGTTAATAATTCTATTTCCAAACTGCACTGAATTACAGAACAAGCACAGGGCTGATTTAAAAAGACACGTAAAGATCACCTCCACTGTACCGCAATCGCAGTCCTCTCCCAGGTCAAGGAAAGCGTTTCCACACACGGGTCCCCCATAAAGTCTTTCTGAGCTGGGAAGGTCTAGCAGACATTTGGGGTTTGCATTCTCCAGAAAAACACTCAGTTCTTCTAGACTGCAGTCACTGAAGAGCTCCGGAAACACTGAGGACCTGCAGTAAAACAACACACTCTGCTCACCAAGCGTTTAATGACTTTTCTTTGCGCATTTTCTTGAATGTGTTTTTAAGCAAAAAAAGTCCTCCTTGGTACCCTGGAATGAAATGACTCGAAACAGTGTGTCATAAGAAACTGTAAATAAAATGTATTTCTGAAGAATAGCAAGTCAATTTAATGTGTACTTTTCTCATATAAATCATTTAAACAAAAAAAAAAAAGAATCATTAATAATAAATATTAATTAAAGTAAAATAAATAGAGATTAAATAGAGAGTACAATTAAGAACCTTAATAGGAACAAAACTAAGAACCTTCACAATAGAATAAAAGAATTGAGCTGAAATGAAGCTTAAGATCAGTTTGCCAGTAGTACCAGTATATACCAGTATTACTTGGCGTTGATGCTAAACAGCTTTTTGATCTGGAGAAACGACAGACACACCTCAGTTTCACACTTTCAGTCATGATGCAGTCAGACGATCCGCAGGTGCAGCCTCGGACATCGTGGGACATGCCCATATTGTGGCCCATTTCATGTGCAATGGTTGCAGCCAAGCCTAGCGGACTCATGCTATGGTCCTTATATGTAAAAAAAAAAATCAATAGCATAATCAATCCATTTTTATTTCTAAAAGTTTCTATATATACACTCAGTGGCAGCTTTAAAAGGAACAAGCTCCTGAAGCTTGCAATCAATGGACTCAATGGACCCAAGGAGGACGGGTTTCTTTTTGAGTCTTGGTCCTCCCAAGGATTCTTCCTTCAACATTCAGGTAGTTTTTCCTTTCCACTGTCACCCTATGCTTGCTCAGTTTGGGCTT
>JAYJMA010055747.1:0-10775 GCA_036873895.1 Parotocinclus cabessadecuia | reverse complement strand
ATTTTTGGGATCCCCGGGAGAATTGGTGCTTTTATCAAAGGTCAGGAAATCCGAAAAGTTGTGCCGACGAGAGCAAAACCAGTGGGAGGTGACCACGCCCACCCCTTTTGATTTTGTTCAAGTGCAGTCTGTCAAAAGAAGGTGTCAGATCCCACTGGATAAGTTCTTCAAACGTTGACTGGAATTTGAGAAGAAAAGTAGGTCTAAGAAGAGATTTTAACTTTTATTTGAATTTGAACCGGGTGGTTACAATAAAATACTACAACACAGAAGCTGAATAATTATTTCAGTCACTCATGTCCAGTGCACCTGACCTTGAATATTTGTACCCTCATTTTACAATATACAGTTATGTCATTGTCACCACAGATGACATCATATGAATGGTATTGTTCTATATAGACAGGATGTGTTGAAATTCTTGCAGATTCCTCAGATGGGCTTCCTAGATCGGCTTGTAAGCGGCCAAAGCTGGATGTGATTCTTGATGAGTGGGATATTACTGGCTTGCCATGGTGGTTTCTGGGTAACCTGCGCTGTAACTACGCACATAGAAGCAACGGCTCCACAGACATCCATAGAAACAGAGTAAGATGGCCAACGTGTTATTTTTTTATGAATTTAAGTGTAGCGAATCCAAGCTTTCGTAGGCCAAATATTACCAAAAACAAAATTGCTTAGGCTGTTTAACCACTAAACTGAGAAAGAAGCTTTGTTGTGGGCAGGAGGAGAGCACGGCTGTTGTGTCAGATGCCACAGATGATCTGTGGTTCCTGAACGAGGCAGAAAGCGAGCAGGTGAGCGTCGAGATGGAGGCGGCATTAGAGCAGGGAAGTGACTCTGAATCCCCTCAGGATGAAGATGAAGAAGGGAAGGACAGCAAAGAGGACAAGGAGGTAAAGAATGCTGTAGCACATTCACATTGTTTATTAATAGCCGTTTCCTTTAAGGAGCTGGAACATTTTTATAATTGCAGAGATCCAAAAGATTAAAATCACAAAGACTGTGAGCTACCCAGATGCATGAAAGCTGTTAACGAATCCCCAAGCTTATAACTTGAAAAATAATTTGCAGCTGTCGTGAAATCAACACTGTCAACGGCCTGCAAACCAGATGTTACATGGTTAGATAAAGGCATATCTCTAAAAAAACAGTTCAAGCTTACCCATGCCCATCAACTGAGGACCTGACACAAACAAATGATTAGGAGTTACACAAAAACAAATCTAAAAAGTAAACTAGACTAACGTTATCAAAACGCAACCAAGATCTTAATGTAAGTACTCCAGACCAGAGTAGAGAAATTGAAATGAATTAAGCAGCACCACACTGTAACTGCAGCCTATTACCCCATTACTACCCAGCTCACAATCAGATGCATGCCCAGCTGCAGCAGCTAACTACAACTCTCAACCATTTGTCATATGCCTTCAGAAAATGCTTTTAACACTAAGCAAAAGCCCATCATTGATATCCTGTGCCATATATAATAGCAATTGATAGCAGTTTGCATATCAAATGTCACTGCTAAGGCCGTTCCATTCTGCTCCATCTATAGCCCTCCTTCCTCTGTCCTGGTTCTGCAAGACCTAAACTCTTTATGTGCAACAAGGACTTGTCTGTTAAACACCCTGTTATGCCCTTACTTTCTGGCCATGGCACATACAGTATCATAGATCTGACATGGTGCAAACCTTGAACTGTGAAATCTGGAACATGTGGTAGTGACCGGTGTTGTTACACCATAGAAATCTGATCTACAGGAAAAAGGTTAGCATTGGAAGCTCAGAAAGTTGCCCTCCTTTCAGGCAGGCTGGTGGTGAGACTTCTCAGGACCCAAAACTTCTCTGGGTCCATGCGGAAAAAGCAACCCTTGGTATAATGTTCACTGCAAGCAAGCAATCAGAGCTCGTAAAAGAGCAGAATGGAACAGCCAATGGCAGGAAACCTTACTAAATTCAAAACGGTCTGGCACAGGCTCATGAAGTCGTCTTCTCAACTGAAAAACCAAGCTGTAAAGACTTTGTGAGCAAAATAACAGCAAACACTCCAGCCACAAAGGTCTGGAACATGACCTATATAATGAAGGGGAGAAGAAACACAACATAAATTAATTATATTAAACCACTGGCAAAAGAAGCCACCAGTGACACCAACATGGCAAACATGCTAGCAGAAGCCTTTGAAAGGAACACAGCTGGGCATAATTTCCTGCCCGAGTCCAGGTGCAGGCGGAAAAGCAAGAGCACAACTTCCAATCCAAGAACTCTGAGCTGTAAGTCCAAGATTTTATGCTAGATGAACTCCATATCACTTTAAAAAAGGCCGATGAGATGGATCAAATCCATTGTCAGTTCCTAAAACTCCTGCTGCAGGGTGCCCTGTACAAGCAGGTCAGGGAGGATGCCAACCTCCTGAAAAGAAGCAAGTTATCCTAGTACCCAAACCAGTAAAAGACTACAACGATCTGAATAATGATAGGCCTAATGTCCTGATAAGCTCTCTCTGCAAAAGCATACAGAGAATGGTAAACAACCAAGAAATAGGGCCCTGACTGAGACCCAGAGTTGTTTCGTAAGGAAAAGGGCACCGCAGACGACATGGCTAGACTGGAGTAATTTGTGAGAAATGCTTTTATCAGAAAAGAACATGTAGTGGTTGTATTTTTTTTACTTGGATAAGGTATACAATGTCACATTGAAATTTGGAAACAGGAGCACCAAGTGGGCTCCCAATTTTTATTTCCAATTTTTTTTGGGGACAGCACTTCAAGGTTCTAGTTAACAACACGAATAGACAAGTGTTTCACACGGACGTATCTTTCAGCCACCCTTAACATCTAGATGAACAGTGTCGTAAATATGTGTATTATTTGTGTGTTGGCTGTAAGGGGAAGAGCATGGACGCTTTAACACAGCAGCTTCAGATTTCATCATTGGTCTGTTATAAATGGTTTTCAGATTTAAAAACCGAAGACATCATGTCTATACTTTGCTAGCTGCGAACACGGCATCAGCATCTTGGTGTCCCCATGAAAAGTTGCTCAAGGGACAATATTTAGGTATACTTATAAGTGTCCTTAAAGAGAAATGTGAGATAGGGCCACCATGAAACGGACTTGGTTGTCCAGCAGATCTGACAAACACTCAAGATCAACACCTAGAACTCTCATGTTCATTGTACCTTTACTGAGTAATTCTTGATGTGTGTGACCATGGTCATGAATAAATACTGCTTCTGTGGAGGTGGTACGTGTAAAAGATTAATGTCCACATGAATACCAGGGCCCAAAGTTTCCCAGCAGAACATTGCCAGAAGCAGACAGATATCAGATCCCACATGTGCTTGGATTGAAAATATAAAAATGTATACAAATTGATTAAACCCACAAAGAAGCGAAACTTGAATGTAGCATGTGGCCAGCACTGCACTGACTCCATGTGATTAAAGTGATATGTTAGAATACCCTGCTGTAACAGCTCACCATCTCACCGACCCTCAGTCTTATCTGCTTTTATCCTGTGCAGTTCAGTGGTACATCTATTAGCAGGTGACTTTTTTATATTTACATTGTTATTTAGGAGATTCTCTTTACAGAAAGTGATTTACAGAATGCACAAGAAGTTGAAGTTGCCATAGTAACGATACACTGCTCACAATTTGATTTGATTCATTATACTTTCATGATTTGATTTTATCACAATTATAGATTTTACATATAGTTAAGACTCAAGTGTAGACAGTGGAAAACAATGCACATAAAAAATAATTGATTAGAAACTGATGTTAAAAATGGTCAGAATGGTGGATTGGGGGGTTGTAGCAACGGGTTCAGTCCCAGGGTGGAGCGGACCCAGGACAACTTTCTGTTTGGAGTCTGCATGTCCTCTCTGTGTCTGCAGGGGTTTACTCCGGTTTCATCCCACAGTCCAAAGACATGCGTGTTAGGTTAATTGGTGTCTCTAAAAAGTTTCTTTTAGTGTATGACTGCGTGTGTGGCCTTCGATGGTCCATCTAGGGTTCCTGCCCTTGCGCCCAGAATTGCCAGGTGGGCAGGTGGGCTGGATGGATGGATGGATGAGTTAAAAATTGTATATAAAATGTTCTAACTTCACCAGCTCTTTAAATAAGTAAAAACATTTTTTGAATTTCTGAAGAATAACCATTCAAAATAATGCTTTTTTTTTAAATAAAACACTTTATTCTTCTGCTGGTAAAAGAAATTGGTAGTTTTAAATTATGCAACTGCAACCAAATGTATGCTGAGTCATCAGTGATTATTAAAGTGCCATCTTGTATTGTAAATCAAAGTAAACATTCAAGCTCATTGAGAATGGACGATGAGATAAATACGATAAAAAATGGACTTGTATTGGATGGTGTAATAAACAGAGCACACTGTTTAACTGATACATGACACATGCATGATGTATCGTTACCCACATAACGAATTACTCATTAGACCTCAAACGAATGCAGTCCAGAGATTAAAAACAAGTCCTCAGTCAGTTGCTGTGTACATGCCATACATGCTAAGGGTTTAAGGAAAAAGTAAGGGGAAGTACTACGAAAGGCGAATAGGTCAAAGAGGAAATTTTGGGTTTTGTTTTTGTTGAGTCTTTGAACTTCGGCATAAAGGAGAGAGACTCGTTTCTCCACTGAGGAATCAGGATTTATTGAAATTCTGCCTTCCAGGCATGGTTAGTTCTTAGAGAAGGTTGTATTAGATGCCCTGAAGCTGGAGACCTGAGCTGAAGACGCAAGTGTGGAATAATAATACGTGCAGCATACAGATAAGTTTTTATAGCCAGATGAGCCGTTAATGTCTATGAGAAAGAAACTGTTTCTTCCTTTTGGCTTCCTTCTTTACTCTGGTGAATCCTGGAAACTTAGCAATGCTGCTGAATTCAGTCAACTGATAAAATAATGCAACGCAAAATCAGAAAAATTTGGGATGGCAATATAACAGCAGCCTTTCTTACTCTGAGTTTTATTTAATGGCAGATGGTATGTACCCAATATATTTAATGTTCTTTTTCTGGAAAACTTAATTTCCTTAATTTCCTTAATTTCAACTTTCATTTCTTACATTTCAGGCCATCTAACACTTGAGGAAAATTTAGTAATAAGGTAAAAAAAAAACTAAATAATCTAAACTTGATGTCAACAGGTGATTATAGATAACAGTATGATTTTTACAAAAGCAGTATCCACGAATGGATGAGTAGATATTCTCCAGTTTGTGCATCATGCATGAAATGCATGAAAAATATTGAATGTTTAAAAACGATGTTCCTCTTAAAAACATTGGAAGGGATTTGCTTACAATTTGTTGCTTGATTTGGCATGCGTGCATTATTTTTTTGAAAATGCAAATTCAAAGGTGTCCCTGGAAAAGATGATTAAAAAGGCAGCATATGTGGCAGCATCTCAATGTACTTTTCTGCATTAATGCTGCCATCACAAAACCTAAAAATGACCCTTACCAAGGGCCCTGACACAGCCCCATAAAATGACAGACTGAATTTTAGTCTTGCTATTTTGGTCTATAGCACTGATAGAAGTGTGTATTACTGTACGTACTGTAAAGGGAGATTTTCTCTTTCTCTCTCTCTCTCTCTCTCTCTCTCTCAAAAACATTTGTTGACAAACTAGAGATCTGGCCATTTTTGCTCAGCCTTTCCTGGATGCTGCTTTTGTACCAAATCTTGACCTGTTTTGGTCATTATTTAATTGTTTTAATTGCTTCTGTCTCAACTTTTCTTGGAATGTCTTGCAGGCCTGAAATGTGGGATTGTATGTTTATTAAGAAATGAAGTTGAGTAGAAAAAGCTTCAGACTGTCTGAAATTAAATAAAAGTCAAAGGTAATACACTGCTCATAAAAATTAGGGGTATTTCATTTTGAGATATTCTTTAATTTTTGTGAGCAGTATATAAGATACACTCATTTTTTAAAAAAGCTGTTCTTTTTCCAATGCCATCCCAGATATTTTTGATTTTTTTAATCTATAATCAACTGTTATGAAAGCACATAATTAAAACCATTAAGCTTAGCTGATAATGTAGATTTAAAAATGTACATTTTGTTATTAGAAGGCCAGTACCACATTATTTCAGCTTTAACATGGCTGATGATGCATAAGAAGCTTCTTATCGTTTAGGCTGTCTATAATAAATTGCACTGTATCTTACTTGTCCACTTCTTTCTGAGTATATTGGTAGGACACTATTTGACAACTATAGTGAAAAATTAGAACTTTTTTTCTTGAGTGTAAATCTAGACCTTGGCCGATGCACCAAACTAATAGATAGCTCACGTACCGTGACTACAGATTGTTTGAATAATATCTCTGGAGATTGTGAGATGTTTCCACACAGCTGATGCTTTTGCTATTGATCTGTTCCTGCTTAAAATGAATGTCACAGAGTTTCACCATACAGGAAAGTGAAGGAAGCAAGAAGCATTTTTATGACTTTTTTTTACTTAAGATCTATTACCATTCAAATCATTTTAACATCATCTTCAAACTTTCTCACTTCCTCATACATCCCCAAACCCATCTCACTATCCACTCAGGCTATCTAACTATAGTGCCTTTGTAGAGCTCTGCATGCTAGTTACAATAGCCAGTAGTGTAGGATTCAGTTCAACTTTTTACGATTTCGGCGCACTTTTTACTACTGTTAATTTTGACAGCAAATTTTTATTTAGTATTTTATTTAGTATTTTTATTTAGTTTAGTCATAAGATAGTCATCTGAATTGTTCTTAGTTATAGTCTTGTTTTAGTCGCCTAACTATAAGACTTGAAAGAGTTTTGTTTGATCTGTGTGATGTCTTCCACCTTGCTGACTGGATCTCTTCCCAACTTTGACCTACTTTCCACAAACGACATCAGATCTAGTTGGGGGTCATTTTTACCAAATGTTTTAATCTCAGTTTTATTAATTCATTTCCTATTCCTATTTCCTATTTTTTTAATTTAAGGACTTTTTAATTTATTTGTTGCCTCTTTTTCGCTTGGTGAAAAAAAAGGAATATTGATGGAAATTATGGTGAAAATCATTCAACAACAAAATGAACTCTGCTATTCTCACGATCCAACCTAACAGTCAGTCTAATTTATTGTATTATTTATTGTAGCGTTGTCTCAAAGCAGCTTTACAATCTTATCTAATATTATTTTAAAAGGCCAATCCAAAATTGAGCAAGCCTAGGGCGACAGTGGCAAGGAAAAACTTTCTGAATGTAAAAGGATGAGAAAAGCATGAGAAAGTATGAGAAAGCTTGTCCGCCCTGCTGTTACTTAAAAAAAAAAAAACAAGTTTCTTAAATTTTCAGTATATGTTTACATATGGTTCATGTCCTTCTCTGTGACACTTGATAAATACCAGCCCTGGCCCATATGTAATGTTCCAGAAGCATGGCTGAAATGGGTATCGTGTTGCTATTGGGCTGGCCACCTTCTGTATGTTATGGTTGTTTAGCTGCTTTTATGTTTGGATGATTCCCAGATGCCAGAGGAGTTGGATGAGGACTCGCAGTGTTTAAGTGATGATACAGACACCGAGATCTCCTCACAGGTGAAACTTTTTGGGTTGTTTGGCTTCCCAATGCCTATAATGTAACAGTGATAGTTACGCCTAGTATTTAGATAGACCTGACTTGACTGTTTCATTTTATATCTAATCATCGGCGCAGGATACCTGGCAATGCTCAGAGTGCCGCAAGTTCAACTCTGCTTCACAGCGCTACTGCATGCGCTGCTGGGCTCTGCGCAAGGACTGGTACAAGGACTGCACCCACCTTACCCACTCTGCCTCAGTGCCTCACCTCCCAGGGCCCGAGGATGAAGACGAAGAAGATGGCATTGACGTTCCTGACTGCCCAAGGACCATTTCAGACCCTGTTATTCTGCCCTCCAATTGGGCATCCCGCAACTTGTCTCCGTCACTTGGTCATGGCAAGGGTAAAGCCCCTCGCCGGTCACTTGTCAGCTCCCAGGAGAGTCAGCAAGGACAAGAAGCCTTGATGGAACCATGCAGGCTGTGTCGGGTGCGTCCACGAGATGGAAACATCATCCACGGGCGCACAGCACACATGCTCACCTGCTTTCCCTGTGCACGGAAACTATACAAGTGTCACGCCCCGTGCCCGGGCTGTGGCCAGATCATTCAGAAAGTCATCAAGATGTTTGTAGCCTGAGTGTGCAAGTTTGGATTGAAATTTGCACATCCACTCTACAGGTGTAAGGCGTCCAGGCAGCTTTGTATCCTTACAGTCGAAAAACTTCTTGTATTGCCAATGTTGATGTTAAACCCTGGTGCAAAAAGCATAATCGGGTCTTGTTTTAGAATTGTATTATTTGTATTATTCTGCCATACTTAAAGATGACGTTAGGTGTGCAGGTCTCTGTTCTGCTTTTAGGTTTCAAACAGAGCACCGGCCTTTTCTGTTGCACAGCAGCTCTTCGTGTTACCGGAATTCCAGGTGTAAGATTTGTAATTTGTATAAATAATTTATTTATGGTTAGGAATGAGCAGTTCAGTGAGTCGCCTCCTAGTTCGCTTTCTAGTCTGATATGCAAATAATGGTTGCTAAAGCTACGCAGGACTTACTACATTTTTCTGATTTGTTGATGGTTAAGTCTCAGAGACTGTTAACAGTGCTCTCTTTCTGCAGTTGTTAGGGCAAGAAGTTTTGTTCTACATGTAAAAAAAATCAGTTCCTTTACTATGACCTTTGTCTTAGGTGTTGTAAAAATATGAATGTGGAAATTAGAACCTATAGAGCCGTTTTAAAACCTTTTCCTTTTCCTATAACCCATTAATTCTTGGTAATCCGCCGTACCATAGTGTAGGCCAAAAGGTTATGTTAGGGAGACACTGGGCATCTAGGCCATATAGACATAGACTGCTATAAATGCTTCAGAAGCACTGAATCATTTCCTATCTTTTGGGCAGGTACCAATTGGACTGGATTGGGGACGACAATAAAGCAGTATTATACATGTCAGAAATGCATTCAGCTTTAAACATGCCAGTGATGGTACCAGCATCACATCAGTGTATTTGGACTAGACCTGGAACATGGAGTTGAGCATTCGTAGGCTGTCGGATTAGCCTCCTGTGATGTATAAAAGCTGCTGTGTTTCATGTATTATAGCAACATTTATTGCACTTTAAATCTGAATGAATAAACAAGCAATGTTGGTCATTTTGATCAAACAGCAATGTGTGTCGGAGAAACGCTTGGTTTAGTGAAATGCTTTTCATGGATCCAAGGGGTGTTTATATATTTGGACAAGGCTGTACACTCCTGACTATTGTTATTGCTTTTGATTTGTTTGTAGATTGTTTGCTATTTTGTCTCCACATCCAGTCTCTCTATAGTTGAATCCTTATAACTTGTATCACTCTGCAATACATAATGTGTGGTAGTGTGTATACTTTTAGGTTTTTTTTTGTCATTAGGTGCTCTGAGAAGCGATTTGGTACAAAGAGCCTACTGAGGTCTTTAGCTTGGAAACGTTTTTTGAATGTGCTGTAGTGTGCACTTAAATCCTTCATGCTCTTTTAGGTTAAAGTTTGAAACGGAAACAAATAATCCAGAGAACGAATGCTAGTTGCAGGTCTGCGTATTCAGCTTTGTATTGAGTTGAATATCTCACTACAAAGTTAATGGAATTCCTCACTAAACAGCTTGCCTTTGTTCCTTTATCTGAGTTTTGCCTGAAGTTGCTGCTGCTTTCATATAATTTTAGCACTCGTTTCTTTTGACATCTGTTCTCTTTTACATGCCTACTAAACTGATGTGCGTTCTGTTGAACTCGTGACTTGATTGCTTGGTGGTACAAACGTCTGTCTTTCCACCAATTGGTGATAGATTAATTTAATTTCTGTGGGATTTGTGTGTTGCACACACCGATCAACCATAAAACCCTGTGCCTATTATGATGTAGGTCCCCTTCATGCCACCAAGGCTCTGACCCATCGAACCATGGACTCCACAAGACCGCTGAGGTTTTCCTGTTCTTTCTGGTACCAAAATGTCAGCAGCAGATAATTTATAGCCTGTATCTTGTTTGTCTAGCACATCCGACAGATGTTCAATCAGTTTGAGGTCTAGGGAATTCGGAGGCCGAGTTAACACCGTGAAATCTTTGTCAGTCGATTCCTGAGCGGTTTTTGCAACGTGATAGAGTGCGTTGTCCACGAAGGGGTGTATATTTGGATATTACATCCACTGCACGTCTGGTCTGCAGGTAACCCTCTACAACATTGCTCAGAGCATCACCTCCCAACTGGAGTTATTGTTCTGGCCAGTCGGTGTATTTTAGGGATATGATACCTTTTTGTACACATTAGGACTCCGTTATTAAGTCCATATGATACAAATCCTTGCACATGTTTGAATGCTTTGTGTTACTCATGCCAAATGGTATTTAACATAAAATGTCTTTGAGCTAAAGTCACTGCCATAATTATTGAAGTGTGTTTGTGCATTTTTTAAGTTTGTTTCTTTCAAAGCAGAGGCTCTCATTTCTAATGAGCAGCATTTGTGTGTTTTAGTTATTAAATAAACAGTTCAACCTAATATTAAACAAGTCTTCCCTCGCCTCAGTATATTCACTGATTTCTTTACTAGGCAGACCCCTTCCTCGTTTCTACACTCACAGGCCATTTTAGGGGTTCCAGTCATGGCGGTGCAGTTTCCTTTTAGCCCCGAGATCCTTGGTTCTGTGCCTCAGTTTGAAGTGACCATATACCCTAC
>JAYJMA010055736.1:0-10776 GCA_036873895.1 Parotocinclus cabessadecuia | reverse complement strand
TGAGGGATATACACAATAACAGGCACTTCATTTGGGTATCAATCGATCAATATGTTTGTAATTTAATAATGATATGTATATCGAACTATGTAAAGAATAAGTTAAACAATTAAAGGTCCCAATTACATACAGAAAGTCCCAATTATCATCATAACAACTTGGTCATTATATGCTTTACAAAACCTTCTGTTTTTTGTGTGTATGTGTATGTATATATATATATAAATAAAGGAGATTATTTTCATTTACACATCAATATACCATAGGCCTACACCGCTCCGTGTGGTCTATAGTATAATTATTGAGAATACTATAATTTTTGATAAATAATAACTGACAGAAAGTGATCTGAAGACTTGAACAAATCAGGAGGACTCGTACTACCCCTGCTCGTACCCTTCATGTCCTCTTTGTGTCCCTAAAAAGCCGGCGTTTCTCCTCCATGCTGCTCTATCATGCGTAGCGCATGTGTATCAGGAACAGAGGGAACACGGTGTGGAAGAGAATATACTGTATATCCAACCTAACATGGTGTTCAGAGAGAGAGAGAGAGAGAGAGAGAGAGAGAGACTGTGTGTGTGTGTGTGTATGTGTGTGTGTGTGTGTGTGTGTGTGTGTGTGTGTGTGTGTGTGTACCTGCATTGCTGTAGGATTTCGCCAGTAGCCAGCCCACACTGCTGCAGATCTTTGCTCTCTGAATGTCGTACTGATCCAGTGGTTTCAAGTCCGGCACCACAAAGGTCTTCCTCATAGCGGTCGAGTCCACCATAGCGAGTCCGGACCGACAGGCCGCGCGGAGAGAAGCCGAGCTCTGTAGGAACCGGGATAAGAATCAGACGCTCATGGTTTAAATCCGCTGCGCTCAGGGAAAACACGGATGTCGGGTGGCGTCCGCTCTCGGAAAACCAGTATCCACAAAAAGTGCCTCCTTTCTCAAGACATATATTCCCTCTCAGTCGCCTTACAAGACTCCACTTAGTACAGAACGCGTCTCTGAACTAATCCCGAGCGCCTCGTCACCCACTTCGCTCTTATTTCGTTATTTAGTGGCTGATTTTCGAGCCGGGTTTACACTCAGCTCTCCGCATCGCTCTGCGCTCGGCAGAAACGCGACCAAGTTCCAGGTGCTCCACGCACACGTCAATCACCCGCAGCTCCACCAATCACAGCTCAGCACACGCAGCATACGTCATGTAGGCGGGACTAACCTTCCGAGGACAGACAAGCAGGTAGGAAGGTGTTCAGCTTAAAACAGGTGCAACAAGTCACGATCACCTGTTCGAACAACAGACATTAAAAATAGAACCACAAACTATGCATAATATGTATATTGCCATGCTAAACTAACAAAACTACAGTACTGCGACCTTGTATGCTTTCTTCTATTATTATTGGTTTAAAAAGTAACTGCTTATAGTCTGTGAGTTCTTTAAAATTGACTATATACCTGCATAGATGTGACCTAAAACATGTCGTAACAGTAAAGAGAACCCAGTTAAGCAGGCCAGACAAAAATATTACATTTGGCCCTTCAGATATTGAGAAATGATATGACCAATATTAAATATCTGTGAGTGTTAAAAATAATCCGAACCTCTAGGATTAGCAGTGAATTTGAAAGTGAAATTAGTCGGGTGTCTTCAAGTCAGGTCAGGTGTAAGTGGGAGCCCTGTTTTATGTAAAGAACAGGGATTTATGAAAGTCTGACCTTCGCAACAGGCTTGTCAAAGTTTATCATGGGACGAGCCAAGAAAATTCTGAGGGTGTCAGAAAGAATGGCTGATTCTTATCAGGCTGGAAAAGGTCGCAAAACCATCTCTAAAGTCTGACCTCCACTAATTCACAGTCATGCAGATTAATGTTCCAACAGTGGAAATTCACGCTCATGGTCACCCGTCTGAGAGTGCTTGACTAACAAAGATTAAACAAAACACTACAAGAGCAAGGCAGGTAAATGTTCACAAAGGAACCTAGGATAACTTCTAAGGAACTAATGCCCTTCCTCACATTGGGTCCACCATCAGGAGAACACACAACTGCTTGAACAACAAAGGTGCATGGCAGGGTGGAAAGAAGAAAGCTTGTGCTTTCCAAAAAGAGCTTTGCTACCTCTCTGCAGTTTGTTCAAGATCATGTGAACAAGCCAGAAGGCTACTGGAAAAATGTTTCGTTCAGGTGGTCACTCATGATACTGGATGTAAAGCTTCACAGATGTGTAGTACTGCATAATAATACTGCTTTTTTTTTAGTCACAAACTTCACACAAGTTCAAAATGCAATAATCTGATGGTGTTTTAAGTCATACTTAATACAATACATACAATATCAACATTTCTAAAGGGTTCGCAAATTTGAAAGTTAAACACTGCTCACAAAAATAGTTAAATGACATATCTCCTAATTTTTGTGAGCATAGAATAATAAGCAGGCAAATTAGATATATTGCTCATTGTGATGCTTTATTTAAACTTGCCTGCTGCACTGGAGCGATCTCCGGCAAGAGTGGAAAATGCTGCAAGGCTTAACTGAGGAATGGGGGAGGGAGCGGCCACTCTAACTAGTGTTCCCTTGGACGGTAGGTAAATACCAAAAATTCCGGTAAGTACATGAACTCAAAACGACACTTACTAAATATGTGTAACCCATATAATTATACACACCCGAGAACAACAAAAGATGGGGTGATAAGCCAAAGAAATAATAAACATGCTACATTTGCAATGCACAACGTGAGCAACTGAGAATGCCCAGCCCACTTAGCTGCACTTTTAGTCACCTGTGCGGCTCCATCTAAAGCCAACAGGGCAAAGCAGTCCCTGTGAATCTGGACCGATCACTGGCCCAGCCAGAACCAGTATACCACCCCAGACACAGCGTTGAATGACTCAAGGACCCTTCCAGTCATTTTTTAAGCTTGTGGGGCACTGGCCTCTAGGCTGCAGTGAGTTGTATAATCACATTTTTAGCCCCAGTTGTAAGTAGCTTGTCTCAGCCGCACATATTGTAAATGTGCTTCTGCCATACCTTGCTTTGCTGTTTCTCCTGGGTTAGCTGGTGCAAAACTGCCCTACACTAAGAGTATGATCTCCCTCAGTGGAGTCCTGCTCCACAAGTATGGAAAGTCCATGCCCAGCCAGACTTTAAGTTGAGCTCTCGTAAATCCAGTATCCGTTGATAGGGGCTGCACTTGTGAGAACTGGCAGAAAAACACATTACATAACATTCCAGAGTCATTTGAATTGAGCAGTTTTCTCAATCTGAGAACAGAAATAGACTCCATAAATAGTTGCATTGAACACTATGGTTTTCAGCTCATGCCATGCGACAGTAATTTTGATCGGTTTAGAGAGCTGATAAATTAAATACACTATCATTCACTCAATACCTGCCCCACTCTGTCCAGTTATTTACTGCATCTAGGTGTTGATGGTCCACCCAGAAGCACTGTTCACCATTGTTGTTCACCGTTTGGCACAAGCTAGGTGCAATAAGAATGCATTTGAGGATACAGCTCAACCAAAACAAGTCATTCTTATAAATCTAATGTCCACAACCATAATAAAATAAAGTCCAATGAAAGTCTTCCTGAACACAAAGACAACCAGATGTTCTGGCAGTATTTGTGCCCACCGAACCCGGTGTTTAACTGTCATTTAAGCTTGGTACTGCCAGGGGTAGATTTTTAGCAGAGCACCGTACCCAGCTGCTCGATTGTCTTACCACTACTCCTGTTGGAGATCTGGTGGCGAAGCTCTTCTTTCACTATTGCCAGTTTGATCTCACCAAATCTACATCATTAGTTAGCCTCAACAATCTATTCCACTAATGACACCAATATAACGTTGAAAAAAAAACAGAAATACCAGGAACATTGTTCATTGTGGAGCTTTACTGAAGCACTCAGCAGTATAGATTGAATAGCTAAGACTTAAAGGCTAAAACTGAAGGAGACAGGCCAAACAAGGTAGCAATATACATAAGTTTACAGTTGGTTATACTGTGGTAGTAACACCTAAATTGCAAAAGGTTAATCAAACACCTAAAAGTAAGAGAACCTTTAAGATGTACAAAAAAAACTTAATCACAAAATAAACCCATCATGCTGAGGATGCTCCATCCAACTCCAACCAGCAGAGAACTGTCTCAAAGCACATTTACAAATATCTAGTCCCAAAGCCTTAAATAAGAATGGCTGGGCAGACAGTGGGAAGGAAAAACTCCCTAAATGTTATGAGGAAGAAACCTTGGATGAACCAAGACTCAAAAAGGGACTCAACCTCCCTAGGCAGCCTAGATAATATAAGTAAGAATTAAAGTTACCCAACTATTAAATGTATAGTAATAGTTTCAATAAAAAGAAAACAATCAATGAAATATAATGATGTATAACTATAATACATATAGTACAATATTATGAAGAGTTTAATAAAAATAGACAATATAAAACTATAGAATATTACATAGACATACAGACAGACCGTTATATGCCTTGAGATTGATTGTTGACCTGTGTCCCTGGCTAGGCACCAGCTTACAAAACATCACAGCAAAACAAAACATCTTACAAACATCTGTGCACCAGTCATGAGTAACTGATCCTGACATAACATTCAATAAATATCTACTGGAAAAGGTCTTTCCACACTCATACAAAAACATTTTTGCTGTTGCCATAAGACAGGATCAGCTCCCAATATCCCCAGTTTGATCAAAACCCATATCTCTCCTCGTAGGTTTACTCTAGATACCAGTTTCCTCCCACATTCAAAAGATGTTAATTTAGGTGGTTGATCCAAATTAACCAAGACCAAGGGTGTGTCTGACTGGAATTGACATAACCCTGCCGATGTCATGCATAACCATTGATGCTGAAGTGTTACACCCTGTGTACAATGTGGTCAATAACAGAGTTCCATATATAAAAACGAAAACTTGCTGGTGTGAGGTCACTTTAACCCAGGCCTCTAGAACTGCAGATTTCAGCAGCTGGCCCTTACTACTGTGCCACATCCACCAGAGAAAACCAGAAGACATCTCAGTGTATCCGTAGTAGATACCCAATCCAGCCAGAAGGCAACCCCTGGGACTCAACCCAGGTCACTGCAGATCACCCAAGTGCAGTTTGAAATACTGTATAAAATAAAGGAAAATGTTCTAATGTGTTCAGTAGACTACAACCTACAATAAAATCCCTATAATTGGAGCAAAGAAATTCATCCTGTTTTTACCCCATTTAGCCTGGTCATGGTAGCAGGAGCGTGGCTGGAGACAAACTCACAATTCGCTGGGTGCAGGCAGAGGTACACCCTGGACCCAGGTTCTGCACACATGAGCCGTCCGTCACATTGAAAGCCCCATCCAGTATGGTGAACCCAGTCTGAAAGGACCTGACATTTCTAGTAGCTGGCTCTTACCCTCAAGCCACGAAACCTGCTGGTATTTGACCAATAAAACTAACAACGATCATATTTTGTAACAGTTTTTGATGTCAGTGTGTAAAATAAACTCAACATTGAATTAAGTTCAAACTGGCTACTTATTCAATGTCAGGTTCACTTAATGTAATTGCGAGTTCCAGGGGGAATAACCGTTAGTTCAGAGTGCAAGGCAGTAAGCAACCTAAGACAGGGTGTCAATTCATCATAGTGGCGCGCACACACACTTAAAAGACACCAAATTACCTAACTAGTTTGGAATGTGGAAGAAAACCCATGTAGGGAGCCCACACCGACAGAGTCCGGAACAGAAATCAAACTGAGGTTCTGTAGAGCTGTGAATTAACAGCACTAACCAATCGTAGCATTCTGCCACAGATCCTGTAAATGTTCTTCTTATTAATAAGGCATTCACACACACCCAGACAGTCTTCTTATTTTAATGAACCATTAACATAGCTTTACAAATACACCGCTCACAAAAATTAGGGATTACCCCTAATGAAATATCCCCTATTTTTGTAAGCAGTGTATATTACAGTCATTTGCAATAGGTCAATTTTTTTTTTACAAGGGGCAAATTTTATTTTGAATTCTTTCCAATATCTTGACTTAAAACGCACCATAAGTTTTGTCCCTGTAGAACCTGTGGTAACTTGTTTTCATTTAAAAACCTGGTAGGGGTTGACATAAAACGGTCACTGTTTATAGGCGTTTTTCTTTTCACAGAAAATGATAATGACAGTCATGATGTACATTAAATCTGGAGTTTGTCTGTATTTTACCACATGTTCTGAATAATCAAACATAAGCTGATAAACTTAGGTCCAGTGATTCAGGCTAGAGAAAATACCTAGTCAGTAATCGGGCATCATCTTGCCAATCTGCCATGTTAGGGACTAATTGAAGGCAGCTCTATCTCAGTTGAGTCTCTTCAGACTCTGGAGAACAACTGACCATGTGGTTTAAGCAATAATTGTCCGTGTTTGTGACTTAATTCACAGAGTTTGGTCACATTTTAAAATATAATTTCATTATTGATCATGATGTTCATTCTCAGGTTCTCTAAGCGCCTGGGTTTGAAGCCCTCTCTTGAACGTCAGGTGGTCTGGTTATGAGTTATGGACTGGCATCCTACTCGGAAAGAACTTTCACCTGCACCGATTTCCAGAACTGGCTCTGAAGCGAGGAACGATTACTTTTCCATCTGATGCCTGGCTTTCCATCAAATCTGACTGACCACCATCACCTACAGATGGACAAGTTTTAGGACGGATACAGATTTATCTTAACATTTTGTACAACATTGTTGTAACATTTCCTTACTACTGTTGCATTAGGCTTACTCTTTAGTTGTTTAAGATGCTTAACATCTTTTCTTAAAGCACCCTAGAAACGTAATTAAATATATTTTGTAATCAACCCTATTGTACAGGTTGTCCTTGGATCCCTTTTGTGGTCATCATCCTTTGGATAATCCATTACAATAAATGTTCTGGTGTGGAATTTTAACAAGATGCCAACATGAGATTAAGACATCACACAATCTAGCATCATGCTAAATCATTAAACTAATCCCTACCGAGTGACTAAAGAAACCTTTGAACTTGGATTTGTGCTGATTTAACATAGAACAACACACAATTGTGCGAGCATTTAGGTATACCTGGTTAAAGTGGTTCACTTACTTTCTAAACAGTGAACACAATCAATTTTTTTCTGCAAATCTGAAACAGAGGCAGAAAACCACATCCGGTAACAGCTAAGGTCAGCTAAGAACGGGTGAATGAGGTTATAATTTGCAAGGGCTCGCCAAAATTAGAGAAAAGAAGCCTGGAAAAATGTCGTCTTGTCTGAGGAGTCGTGATTTCTGCCGCAGTCACAATTTAGTGCAAGCACAGACTCAGAACAATGATTCTTTACCAGTCAGTTATATGCAAGGCAATGCAGTCGTTCTTGCAGAGAATACAATGCATTAGAAACTCTCTAGGAATTTTATTACTGTCCATATTCATGTCTTTTATTACTGAAAAGACTATTATGAAGACATCATACCCATTCCCCTGATAAACTCATCTAATCCAGACACGGCTTATGTTTCAAATTGTTCCTCTCAAATCTCGTGTTGGCGCTTCCACAAAATGTCCATGACCATTGGTGTCTAAATGTTTGCATAAGACTGTACTATTAAAGCACAGGAGCCCTAGACAGCAAAAGATGGAATGTGAAGTGCACCAAGGAGCACTCCTAAATATTAAACTATTTCATGTGTAACCAAGGTTACGGCATGCTCGTCTCACGTGATGGCCTTTGGAAGTTTGACGAGAGTGCTCTATGCCTTCAGCCACTTTCATTTCACTAAGAGGATTAGCTCACCTAACTATTTTAATCTAATTCAAGAGGAACAGGGTATTTTAGGTAAGTCTTTGGGTGAGTTCTGTTGTTTCAAAAAAGAAAGAAAAGGCCCACGAGGAAAATGTTGGAAATGGCTAAAATAAAGTGTGGTCACTTTCACTTGCTGATTGGTACACAGCCCGTGGCGTCATGTCTGAGCAAAGTTCCAAAGTACATTTATGGCAGACACACCTTAACACCAGTGGAAAGCTTTCTAGTAGAAAAAAAAGAACGGCAGCAATAACTTTATTCCCGATACACCCTTACCACACAAACGTGCACATTCCAAATGCCACAGACACTAGAGCTTTTGCTTATTTACCTCAACACCCTGGCAGGCTATGCACTGCTGTTTACTCTGCTGCTGAAGGAACATCATCTGCTTTGCTTTAGCAGAAAGACAAAGAAATAACATCCCTAGGTGTGTAAGTGCAACATCAACCCTGAAATCTGTCATTATTCTCCTCTTATGGATTCTGCATGAATTGAAACCATTGTTAGCATTAACAAGTACTTCTAGTACAGGATGCAAAATCAAATTGTTATTCAGTCGTCCTTCAGCCCCCCAAACACAGCTGTAGGGACACTCTTCTGCTCGAGCTGCACCTCTGCTCAGGAAAAAAACAACACAACACAGAACATTAGATCACAGAATTAAGTCCCACCTACATACTGATTTCTGCAGCCTGGACTCACCATCTGGTTCCTCGTCGCCACCTTCCTCCTCCTCATCATCATCGATGTCAATCTCGTCTGGGTTGGCTTGTTTAGCCAGTTCAGCCAGTTCACTGCGTGAGGTGTCACTCCTGCACCACAATTAAATGCACGGTCACAGTGGAAATGTGTGCGCAATGAGAACACACCAAGTGGAACAGGGACTTGGAACTAAAAAAACATACAGAAAAATGTAGCAAACTGGAGCTTTGATGTTTCCTGGTCACCAGACCAGTACCAAAGATCCCAAGCTTTTGGTTTTAGTGGGGTCGGGGTAGAGCATGGCATGAACTCCAGAGTCCTGTGGCTTTTCTTGCCAGATAAATTAGTTGAAATGTTTGTGACATTAATACTCTCAGTAATAACCACATTCTCCATGAAGGCTACTTCCTATTAAATATTTGTTGTACCAAGAGCATGAATGTAAATAAAAGAGTAAAACCTCATATGGACGTCTCAGACTGAGTTTACATTTATCAGAAACACTTATCCAGAGCGACGTACAATTAATACTGTCTTACAATCCAAGCAATTTTGGGTTAAGGGCCTTGCACAGGGACCCAACTGTGACAGAGGTCCAGTGCCTTAACCACTAGGCCACCGCAGTCCCAAATAAGTTTCATGACTTACCGATCTGATAAACAATCACTCACATTATAGCTTCTTAATGACAGGAAAAAAAGTGGAAAGTGTAGATAGAGGCTAAATTCAATTAGGAGATTCAATCTATATCAGTTGTGTCACTGTTACACACAGCTCTGGGTAAACTACTATTTTAGGTGAAATGCCAATGACAATGTACTAAAGCAATGACCAGACGTCTCCCAATTACCAGCCATATGTACAATCTATTGCATAAATGATGAAATTATCATCCAAAGGGACATTTTTATGTTAAGCGTTGTACTTTTAATAAGTTTAAATGGAAAGAAAAAATTACAAATAATTATTTTCCTTTTGGACCACAGGTTCATAATTTCAGCAGTAGAGGTCACTAGTAGTAACAGAGAAGTTTGGTTTTCCTAGATCCTTGTTTTAGTACATTAAACCATGTCAAGCTTACGTAGGAGCAGATAAGTGGCATCAAAATTCAGTTTTAATATTCAGGCCTTTTATGTTGAACATGAATCAACATAAAAGTCCAATTGGCTCCTGTTTGGGACAGTGTTTTATGCACAGGTGAAAGATGTGCACTCGATGTACACTGGTAGTAAATGAAAATAAGCAAGGAGGAGAGATTCAGACCTGACAAAGAGAATCTTGTCTTTGAGTTTAGGTTTGTCCTGCTCAGCTTCTGCAGCCAACTGCTGTGCCTTCTGCTCCAGCAACTTCATGTCATCAACACCACTCTGGACTGGGGCAAGGTCCGACACTGATGGCCATGCACACGTCAAATACAAACAAATAACAGAACATGAATGCTGACCTGAACCAACAGATCACAATACTGCTACAATACTCCTGAAAAGCAATTTGTTGGAGGTTCCACCACTAGTATATGGACCACTAGTCTATAGATGGAAACCAAGACAGCTGTTGGTCAGACTTCTAGCTCCTAAAGGGTTTAGAATTGTACACAAAGCAAAGAGTTTTCCACTTAGTATAGTTAATCATTCAAGTTTTATGTTGTCCCACCACACCAAGTGTTCCTCATACAAATACAAAGTTTAGCACAGTAACTTGGCATCATTTGGAAGAATTCCTGTATGGCATAGTGGGTGGGTCTTTTGATGGATATGCCATTCAGCCAATATATGAATTCAGATATCTTGGTCAACACTGGGGCTTTAAAAATGGTTTCATAATGGCAGATATTTAGCGCGGTAAAAGGTAAAAGTCTTTGCTCACAGATCCAACAGCTTGGTGATACTATAACCTGTGCCATCTAGCAACCGTTGCCCTTTAGCTAAACAAACAGCTAGTCATAGCAGTATGAACTGTTAATAAATCTTCTCAAATCTCATGAGAAGATAACTCCTGGCTAACAAAACCTATTAAACCCTTCCTATTTACATATATCAAAGTAAAAGTCTATATTATTTCAAAACAACCCAAACAAAACTAATGTGATCTGCAACCTTCAGACAGAGCCAACCCTTTTTTTCCAGCTATAAATATTTAAATGTAACGAATGGCTTACTAGAGGAAAACAAAATTAATCCTAACCAACTACCATAAATAAAAATGTATACATATTTAAACAAATCAGTTTAATCAAGACATCCAACCAAAA
>JAYJMA010055725.1:0-10777 GCA_036873895.1 Parotocinclus cabessadecuia | reverse complement strand
AGGACATAAATAGCAAAATCCAAAATATAGAAATCTAGTTGCCAAAAATCTTGGTATTTTTTCATTTGGTAATATGCTAATATTTCATAGTTATTATTATATATTATATTGACTTCCATAGAGAGGTATTTAGGAAAGTAAATGCAAATAAAATTCACATAGTAAACAGCCAGAGAAAGACAGGTTTCATCATGCTAGGTGCATGTTTGTGGAATGTCTGATATCATCTGTACAATTTTGTCATCCTGACAGTTTACCCCAGCAACTAGGTCACAAGGTCATATAGGGCATGACCTCCTATTGCACATGGCCTCTTTCTCCGAGAGACCACATGTGTCTGCAATTTCACCTGCAGTGTAGCCCTGTGAAACTCATCTGTCTGTGTCTTTTACTCTGAGAGCAGGTGTGCTCCCCTAAACAGTAGCATTCAAGCATTGCAAACGGAATCTCCAGACATGCTTCATTTTTCATTTTTTTAACAGTATGTCTTCACTCTAACAGTTCACATTAACTGGAACATACCATTTCTTGGACTGCTGAGAAGTTGCGGAAGGATCGTTCTGGCTAAATGAAAGCTGAAATTTATCAGGAAGTTGGCACAAAATATCTCTATTCTGAAATCAGCCCTAGTTCCGATCATGTAGCATTTACATAGCAGTTCAGATACGGTACATGCACTGTAGTTGGCACGTCGACACATCACATTGTGTGCTTATTATAGGATTTAAAGTTGGTTCGCCATTAGCTGATAGCACCCTCCAATTGTTCCACTCCACTATTTTCTTCAGGTCAGTTACAAAATCATTAGTTGATAAGGTCTGACTTGCAGTTGCTGTTCCTACTAATCCCAGAGGTGGTGGATGGACTTAAGGTTAAGGATCTTTGCGAGCCAGTCCAGTTATTTCATGGGAATCTAAGCGAAGCATTTCTATACTGACTAATTAAAATAAATAGCCGAAAATATAGGATGACCATTCACAGGAATGGAAGCACGCCAAAAGCCTAGCTGAAAGGCCACGGCCAATTTTATAGTGTAAAAATGACACATTTGGACAAATAATACTTTAAAAATCACTACTTTTGAAATTGGTCTTTGTTCTTAGAACAATGTATTTAAAGACTTGGGTAAGAAAATGCCATCAGCTCAATGCATTACACAAGAAAATAATTAAATAAAATCTGATTAAATATACTGCTCAAAAAAATAAAGGGAAAACTTGGAGTTACATTGTGCTGCTTGGGTGGCGAATTGTATTCCTTGACCCCAGTGATCAAAATCCCAGGCCTTAATATTGTTATTTTTTTATATTAGTCAGTATGTTGGTGTTTTTGTAGTGCAGTAGGCTAATACATTTGCAGAACAGTACCACACAGTACAAGATCCTTCTATAAATGCTGAATTAACTTGCTGAAGACTGAAAACTGGATTTATTTGTGTGAGAATTTCCCGCTGAGTAAAGCGCTTCTGAGACTTGCAAACAGATGCATTTTAATTAAATCCTAACCACATACCATAATTTGGTTGGTCTTTAATTAAAATTTTCACTAGTCCTGGATCCTTACGAGGTCTTTAATTGTCAAGGAAAATGTTTTAACAAGGTTTTATTGCTAAAATAAGTGCCAGTGGGCAGCTTGTGTGAACAGACACGTTTAATGTACCAAGAAGAAAATGCGAAGGAGATTTTCAGTATATGAAACACCATCTTAAAAGGCAAAGGAACTTCATGTCACTCATTTTTCACTTTATTGGAAACCCCCAGTGACAACCACAAAGTTATGAAAGAAAACGATCGGCCGTCTAATAAAAACGCTCTGACCTATACGTGTTCTGCAAACTGGTTTTATGGACCTTGGTGGAATGCTGGAACAATGAGAACAAATCTTGTCGGAAAAAAACAGTAAGTATTGACTTTTATTAAAATTCTCATAACTTTTCAATAAAGTTCCCACAACATTTTTGCAATGTCTTCTTTTATTGGCCCCAAGTAGACATTTCAAATAGTCTCCAAGACATTTTATATAATCAAACATTGAAACTTTAAGGTCAGTTCACAGCAAAACCAGCAAACCCATTATCACTCAGGCAAGACATTTGCACTTTAGGCAAAGCTGTCTTAAACAATTTCAGTGCATTTTAACTTTTTGACTCCTACAGAGATACGGCTAACAAACTAATATTCCAGTAAAAGTCTTCTGCCACATTTCTGTTTATGTAAAAGTATCAAAATATTTTCTTTTAAATATGCTTAAGTACTAAAAGCAGTCTATGTATGGTACAAAATCACATCATCTGTTTTTTGTGCTCCTTCTAAAATACTCACCTTAACAGAGCAGAATTGTCATGAATAGTAAAACATTTCCATTAAAGTTCCTCTAAAAGCAGGCAGCAGCAGCTCCCTTTTATAATTTATGCCAAAATGTGTATTGATATTTTTCACAATTACATTAAACAGCAGATTGGGAATTCCTGAAGAATTAAATCATGAGAAAACCCTTCAGGTAAAGTCACGGGTGTTCTGAGAATAACAAAGATGGAGAATATGAAGTATATTTAAAAATGGAGGTTTGTTTGTTGAAAATCTGGGACTGTCGTGGTCTAGTGGTTATAGTACTGGACTATGGACCAGGAGGTCCAGGGTTCAAATCCCACCTCTGCCACATTTGGGTCCCTGAGCAAGGCCCTTAACCCACAATTACTTGAGTTGTAAGACTGCATGAATTGTAAGTTGCTCTGGATAAGAGTGTCTGCTAAATGACATAAATGTAAAATCGAAGCCAATGTAATTGTGTTCTAATTAGTGTGCTTCAATTTAGAAATCAGATCATGTTCTATAAGGTGTTACGACTTTATTCTTTACTCCAAAGCAACAAGCATAAATGTGTTGGAGTCAAAATGAACCAAAAATGTACTTTGCAATGTCGGGAAGTTAAAAGTAAAAAGATATCAGGCCTAATTGAACGTATTTTTTATGTCCACAACTGTTGTTTGCTTTGTTTCGCAAATAAAAAACAGGTCATAATAAAAATGGATGAACTAAATATGTAGCAAATACAAAGTATATTTAATAATGTTGTTATCATGATGCTTTTCATGGTTGATGTAGATTTCTACTAGGTTTTTTTTCAGGTTTATAAGCCAATTTACTTAGGATTAGTTAGTACTTAATGACTTTACTCACTTTTGAACTTTTTTGTGGCCTGGGTGTTTGCTGCTTTGCATATAGCTACCTACAACCTGGTTTAATTATATGGTCTGTGAGTCACACAGGTACGTTTTTAAGGCATCACAGTTCATTATCCATGGACTATTACCCTGTCACATGCTCTGATGCATTGCTGTGGTTAATTAAAATGAACTAATGAATAAGTACAACGTTTACAGCACACCGTGGTGGATTAGTCTTCAACCCATGCACCACCTGAGTATGTAGTAAGAGAAGAGCATTCAGAACCTTGGTAGAATAACTTTTGGCATTAGGTTTATTCTTAACTCCATTGTTGGGATTAATGTGATACAGTAATGTGATGACTTTTATTCTGTAATGAGGTCATGTAAAGCTTTACAGTTTCAATAATTTGTAATGGTAATGTAAAGTTGGCTCCTAAATGCATTTAATTCAGCAGAGTTTAGCAGGTTGACCTAAGAACAGGAACTGTGTATGTGTTACATCTAAATATACTTAATCATTTCCATAAATTCCCATTGTTTGATAAAAATAAACAGGTTAAATGAGAGAACTCCACATAGTTGCACACATAATATACTTATATACTTATACTTTACTTATACCGAACGTTGTTGCCTTTTGCTACAAATACTAAACAGAAAATGCTTGTAACATAAATGGAATATCAATAAAATTTTAAGGATTTCCAGACTGGAGTCAGACTTTCTGGTAGGTCAACGTGACCATTATGCTTTCTACTGAAACCCACAAAACCAAACCCTCCTTTGTTTTTATAGTGACTCGAACCCCAACGCAGGGTTTCCCAAAATAGTATAACAAAAAGTATAATTATATTACTTTATATATGTTTAAAGTTACGACTTCTGCATTTGTTCCTAAACAACTTATGGAAATTTGTTTTTGTCTTTTTCAAATGGGTTTTAGAATGTAACTTAAAAGTAATGAGTAATTAGATTACATTTTCAGAAAGTAACCGGTAATGGCGTTACATCTGAGTTTGAACCGATTACTTTTTTTTAATGTAACTGCCCCAACACTGCTTACCAGATTTATACTCAGATTATTTTTGTTTGTACTCAGATTATTCACTCAAGTGCAAACACTTGTATTTCTTTGTTTTATAATTAACAGAAAGCAAGTGAATGTTACGTACTTTAAGGAGAATGCTGCTGTGAGATATCGTGCCGTGTCTGTGAGGTTTGCTCTCACAGTTCAGATTCTGGAGTAGCTTTTCAATGTAAAGAAGAAAAACATCTCTCAGCCTGACATGTGGTGCGTGGTCTCCTCTGTGGGATGCCAGGTGTTCCTGTGCTTGACCTGCTTTGGTGCAGGAGATAGTATCCCAAATCGTATGAACAGTTTAGGTCTGATAACCCTCTAAATTCACAGATTGTTTTCCTGAGATGTGTTTTGACTTTGCTTAATAAGCTGAGTGTTGTGCATATTCGGTTGCTAAGCAGTGTTGGTCTGAGGAAGCTCTGATTTATTCTCCCTTATAGCAGTTTAAAAAACAGCTTATTAAGGAATACATTTTGGGTTTTGAAGTGTCTTGTAGTATCTGAAAATACAGTCTTGTCGTACAGGAAGTGCAACCAGAGGCTCGATGTTATTTGCTCTATGTTTATAGACTGTGTGAAACAGTCTACAGCTGCAGTCACACAAAAAGCATGCAGCGACCTGAGACCTTTCTGTGTGGAGTCTGCATGTCCGCGTGGGTTTAGTCCAAAGACATGCATCTTTGGTTAATTGGTGTCTCTAAAGTGGCCCTTAGTGTGTGACTGTGTGCGTGACTGTGTGTGTGTGCCTTATGATGGATTGGTTTGTTCCTGCCCTTGCGCTCAGAGTTGCCGGGATGGCACCGACTGGCCCGCGACTAATCCTGCGTGGATTAAGCGAAAGATAACGGATAGATGAATGGAATTTGAGTTCACGTTTCATGTATTAATATTCATAAAGCATGACTTTACTAGATATGAGCAAGCAGATACAACAGTATCTGAAAACAAGATAGCTAAGATGCATAAGGATGAAATGTTGTGAGGAACCAGGGAGACTGGACATGTAGATAAAGTACTTAAGAAATATTGTCAAGTCAAATAGAAATAAGGTTATCCAATGTGTGTATATAGGATTAGTAAGTTAAAACGATGGCTTGTTTCCAATGGACTGGTATATAAACATAGTGTAGTTCTTTTTTGGTATGCATGCCAACTTTTCATTTTAATGGACTGACTTCTAACAAGGTAATAATGAGGTAAAGCACATAGCCCCCGTATTCTAGGGCAGTGCTATCTACCCATGTCTCTCGTTCTCTCCCTCTTTTGTCTAGCAGCGTGAGAAAGCCATTCTTCACCTGTCAAACCACATGTGGGTCAACGACAAACAACAGATAAAATGGGGAACCTTTTACTTTTATCTGGATTTGATAGAACCTGTAGGACACCAGTTCATTTGTCCATGTTGAAAATTCTAAAAGCCATGTACAATAGGTTTAGCTATGTGTTATCAAGTATATTTAGCTATGTTATTATAAAGCCAAAATGTCCTCACAAGTATATAAATATCTGTTTTTTTACTGATATTATATAAATATATTTATAGCTGTTTCTAAGAAACCAACAGTTTTTCTAAAGTAAATACTCCTGGCTTTCAAAGTGACCATGATCAGGATTAAGAAGATAAGGCAATGAATTCATGAAGTTACTACCCTATATTAACAGTAGCCTCATTCTTAAAACCAAAGTACATGGTTTATGATGTAGTCATGAACTGCCCTGACCTGCCAGACTCACAGACAGACTGACATTCCCATTAGTAACATTAATTTATCATTCCCAAAATGACTTTTTGGCTTTGTAAATCACGTGGAGGCCATAATGTATGTTAAAAATGACCCAAATTACACATTCATTACAATAGGTACACATTTTTTGCTTCCACTGTAAAATTCTCCAAAGCCTCAAATAAGCTTATAGTTTATAAAGCATGTGTTCACACTTATGGTCCTGTTATCTGCTCTACAACTAGGGAGCCAGGAAAGAAGCGCTAACTTCCACATGGTTTATATTGTGGAGAAAATATAAATGAGAGGAAATTAAGCTAAAACAATTTGGAGATTAATTCTTAACGGGACAGAAACCCAAAACATAAGAAGGAATATTTTAAGGGATCATCAAAGGTCATAGCCGTGTTTTACCATGACTTCATATCTAATCTCTCATATCTAAGACAATACATCACTTATAATTAGATATGTTGACAAAAAAATAGGCAAATATTGGCCAAGTGATCTGGCGGACCCCGGGTTTAATATGAGGACAGAACTGATTCTGACTTTGAGTTTGGGTTAGATTACTGTATAGACATTATCTAATGTACCATTATTTAGCTACAGTGTTAAACAAGCCAGTGGAAATAGATAGTGATACAAGAGAGACGGAGGGTGAATGTGTGCAACAGTGTGGGAGGTTTTGGGACTGTAATCTCGGTCGTCCGTCTGGGACACTAAAAGCTTTTTATTTACCTTTCGCTCATACACACTGCTCTTTGTAAGTGTCTTCACAGTATGTACAAGTGTATGAGAGTGTGAATGTGTGTCTTGGCTGACACTATCATATTGATAGTGTTCAAGCACCCCATCTTAACCTTCTCCCACCTTCTATTTCCTTTTACTTTGTGTCGCTCATTTGGATTTGAGCCGCTGCCAGCGTGCAAGCCAGACCTCCCATTAGCTTCCAATGAACATCAGTTTATCATCCTATTTTCATCATCACTCAGCACTCCCCCTTATAAACATTCAAGCGCACACGTACACACACCCACACACACGTACACGTTCACACACACAAATCCAACAGATACACAAGCGGTCATATCAAACTCTAAGAACTCAGTCCAAAGTAATCATCCTTATTGACTTTTGAAAGCATGTTTAATAACACAGGAACATTATTGTACACAAAAGTCTACCCCGACAAGCACACACACACGCACGCACACACACACACACACACACACCTCTGCGGTTACCTGTGTTATCTAGAAGGATCATTATAGTAAGCCATAAATCAATCATCTGGTGCCTAAGGTCTCCCTTAGGTTTAGCAGTTTGGAAGAGTCGACCCAACCCTACAGCACTGGAGGTGGCAGATTCCACTGCCTGGCAGGATCGGGATGGGGGAGTGCCAGGTAAGAGTGGTGCGGTACCAGGAAGGGTTGGGCAGCTGGTGATTGAGATGGATTAGGGAGCGAGATGGATTGATAGAGAAAGTGTGAGTGGCGGATTAAATCAGAGCATTCCATTTTGGCAAAAGATGCAAAGAATTAAATCGACACTTAGGACGAGTCAAGCTTGGAAGGAATGCTGTAAGTCTCCGGGAGACAGTGAAATCCTCTGGAGAGAGAATAGAAGAATTTTTATGTGCTGCAGGTGAGCAGGGAAAGAGAGAGGGAGAGAGAGAGAGAGATGATGATGATTAATAAGGGAAATATAGGGAAGAACAGCAGTAATAGCATGAGCCAATAAGACAGAATGAGCATTAGGGGAGAGATAAACAATCAGTAAAGATACAGCTGATAAGCCGATGACAGGCTGATTGGAGAAAGAAGAACTAAAAAGGCTTGAGACTAAAACTGTTGAGCATATGGCAAAACGATTCAGAGAGAAAAGCAGCAAGAGACAGAAATGACATAACACGATAACTTACCGACTTAAGCTTTAAGACCAGTGGAAAAAAAAAATACTTAAACAGACACACCATGTCTCACTATCTTTATGGGACACCTATCACTTACCCTAACCTTAGCCCTAGTAACCTAAAACAAATCCTTTGCCTACAGTTGCATTTACTGTAAAAATATGAAGCAGTTAATCTTGTGGGAACCAGCAAGAAGTCCCCACAATATCCAAAAAGGTCTAATATTTATATCCTTGTGGGGACATATGGTCCTCACAATGTAGTATAAACATGGTTTCACACATACAGACAGACATACACACACACACACACACACCCACAAAAACACACATACATAGATAAACAGACTCACACACCCACCCACATACAGAATGACAGTGATTTACCAAAGTCATTCTCAGTGATTCACTGAACCCACATGATGACACACACATACACATGTGCACTCACAGACACAATGCTGTCTTTTGTTGACGACGAGTGGTCATCTCCTCAAAGCCTTCTGGACTCTGCATTACAACTTTTGCTCGGGGGTGTGTGTGTGTGTATGTGTGTGTGAGTGTGTGTGTGTGTGTGTGTATTCTTCTGCCTATACTTGTGAGGACATTTGGTCGGACGTTCTTGCAATTTTTATTTGTTGGGACTGTTTTGTCGATGCTCACTTCAATGGCTTTGAGCAAACTTAACCGCTATTTATTCTTTTAAAAACATTCATTTGAAGATCAAGCCAAACAAATTGCTTTAGGTTCCTAGAGTTTAGGGAAAGATGTGATATTAATTATCTACTGTAATGACTTGAATTAATCGTAGTCAATGGAAAGTCCTCACAAGGATAGAGATATGAATGTGTGTGTCATGTTTTTATTACATCGAAGAAGGAAATGTCCTCACAAGCACTGAGACTCTTTTTACTTTGTGGGGACATTTTTCTGGTCCCAGTAGGGAAAATTGTTCTTACATTTTAAAGAAATTGCAACTTTCTTTCAGATAGCGATAAGATTCAACAGAACAAGATTAATTTACTTAAGGTTAATTGAGGTTAAGATTAGGGTTAGGAGTAGGTATATGTCTAGCATTACATATCTAATGTAATCATAATGTCAGAGACCATGGTAGCCTAGACTTTAAGGTACTGGACCAGTATAATGGACCAGAACGTCCAGAGTAACGCCCTTTATCCACAATTAATTGGATTGTAAGAATGATTGTAAGAATTGTAATTTGCTCTGGATAGGAGCGTCTGCTAAATGAACTAAATGTAAATGTCAACTGAACCACAAAAGGATAGTGAGACAAATGTGTGTGTGTGTGTGTGTGTGTGTGTGTGTGTGTGTGTGTGTGTGTGTGTGTGTGTGTGAAGAATCATTTGATTGGAAGAAAATCCTGTTTTGTCCAGACCTTATTTAAATCTTAAACCATAACTTAAAACTTAACCTCATTAAATTAAACTTTATCCTCAATCATAACTTCAGCCATAAATGTACTAATAAAAGTAATTCCAGTTTAAATCCATTAACACGAACACTTATCTCAGAACTTTGAACTTGGAATAATTAATCATTTTATCCCGATCCTCAGAAATCCAAGCTAACTTACCCTTAACGCACTATCCATCAAATACAGTAAATCTATCATTAATATCACAAACCACAGCCTCAAAAACCCTGACTTCTAACTCAAGCACGTCCAGCCCTGACCTCGTTATGTGTTAACATTAAACTCTCTGTATTCCTAATCCTACGTGAGGGGCACCTCAATAACTCAAAACTTAACTTCTGACATTAATATGCATTTTCAGAAGCAAAACTATGCAGCTTCAAAAGGTTTTTTCCATCCAAAGTCAAATGCTGAAATGATAGAAACTGTCTGTATTGATGTGCATGCTACCTGAACTACGTCGCTTTCGTCGTTACCCCAAAATATTTAGCTGAGTCACAAAACCAGTCGTTCTGCTTTTTGTCCACAGATGATGAAACAAACTGCTTTTAACAAATGAGCTTAAAGTACCTTGAGGCAGTGATTCTCAAAAAGTTATATATAAAGAATATTTTCAAGCCCCCGACTCTGACACACACATGCATGTTCTTTGCTTCCAAACTCCACTGAAATTTAGCTGAATATTAATTCACATAGATCTACAACTTCTTAATGAACAAAGGAAAATAAAGTGACAAATCACCCTTGCTTTGGAATTATTACGAGTCATATGCCTCACGTATCTTTCATGTTCACTGAACCAGCATTCACTGGCCTAGCTGGGCCTTTCTGCAATAACACCCCCGCCCCGCCACCACCACCACCACCACCCATCCACCCACCTATAATAAAACATAAATATATACATAAAATAAAAAAACCCACACAAACTTTGCGAGACGCTGCTTTAAGGAACACAAATTGTTCGGTTGACTGAAAAATTACACAAAACATACCTTGTTTTAGGAGCAGTATTCATTTTTGGGGATGCATTTCGAAATGTAGTGTTGTAACTGGAATTGTGATAACTACAGAATCACAGTTCACACACATGTCCTGAAGATGTAATGTCCAAAAGAATATGACTTTGGAGAGTCTTTTCCTCCATGAGATTGTACACATTTATATCATATGGTCCCTACAAACTCTACACACACACACACACACACACACACACACACACCCTTTCACTTATCACTTGACCCTTATAGACCTCGTTATGCATAACTTTGCTGTCTATAGCAATAATTTCACAAAATGAAGGCCCTGTTTGTTCAAGTGTATGTATGTGTGTGTGTGTGTGTGTGTGTGTGTGTGTGTGTGTGTGTGTGTGTGTGTGTGTGTGTGTGTCTTTTGGGTGTGTCTGAATCGCCACATGAAGGTGTGTATCTCGGAGGGAATAGAGGAGACACATTG
>JAYJMA010055714.1:0-10778 GCA_036873895.1 Parotocinclus cabessadecuia | reverse complement strand
GAACAAACTCCCTTCCACTACCAGATCAGGAGAATCTCTCGCTATCTTTAAGAAACTCCTGAAGACAGAGCTCTTCAGAGAGCACCTGCTCTCCTAACACCTCTAACAAACTAACTACTTCTAACGTCATCTCCTTCTTCCTCTTCTCTACTTCTCTTTGACCTCCTTAAGGCCCTATCTAAGATGTTTTTACCTTTAACTTATTATTATTTTTGTACTTAACTATTGTAAGTCGCTTTGGACAAAAGCGTCTGCCAATGTAATGTAATGTAATGAAATGTAATGTAATGTAATGTAATGTACTCTGATTCCTCACCACTGTAAATGTAACCCACAATGAAAGACTCTTCAAAGAACTTCACAGAACAACAGATGACACACATTTCTGGTGCCTCATAAACTCTGGCCTTGATCTAAAGTCCATGATCCATGGAAGTGTAGGGGCTTCAGACTATGTTGTGCTGAGTTTATTTCCCAGTCCATAATAAAACACTGGAGTCAAAAAACACGTTCATGTATGCTCAAGTTGTGTCTAACTGTATTTCAGCATGTGGGTCAGAGTATCCTCTTGACATATATGTACCTCATATGTGAGCTGTAAGGGGTCCTGTTGATCTATAACCAAGGGCCTGAGGCTTTTAAGAAGCAGCCTCTGAGATCTGAGATTTCTCTCTCAGTTCTAAGATTTTTGAGGACCAACCTCTTTAGGCCTACAGGTTTACTTTGCCACACAATATTGCTTTTCCATATACAGCATCACAAAATGTCTCTAAGTGATGTATCAACCTCTGGTTTTAGTATTTTGCTGGTGCTACTGGTCGATGGCATTAAATCCAATGTTAGTTATTACATGCACTCTTGGTATTCTTATGCATGTTTTCTGATGGTGTCATTGACTGACTACTGTTACCAACAAGGGCAACAACCTTGCAAACTTTGCAATATATATAGCCTGTTGGTCTGTGTAAGATTTTTTTAAAGCCAAAAAATTCTTACCTACTCCACTAAAAATACTTATGCAAAACTTTTCCCCCCTCATTTTCAGCACAGGAATAGATTAATCACAGAAATAGGTGTACTTCATGGATATCTTTCATATTGGTGCCTGTAGGGATGCGCCATACCTACTCTGAAAGAACTTTTTCATAATTGAGAATCAAGTGCAGGCGTGTGATGTGAGTGTCTACAAGAAAGATGGAACCAACACAAAACGGGTGTAAATCTGCACAAGCTTTGGCCCATGCGTAGAGCCATAAGCACATTTTGGAGCGCACGAATTTCGACACTCAGTGGCAAACTGAAGAATTGGAATTGCAGCTAAGCTCCATTACCGCTACCAGTTGCCATTATTATGATTATGAAGTGCCTTTGTTTGATGTGTTTATTGATTTATTAGAGTATAACAGTTTATTAGCCATTATTTTGAATTGATATTACTTCCTCCAAATAAATAGTTGCGAGTGTGTAAGGAGGTGTTACGTTGGTTATGAATAACTCGACGTTGGTAACACTTTTTAGTTTTTTTTCATTGTTGAAAAAATTGTCAGAATTTCAGACATTATCCTTTGGATTTATTATAGCTTATTCATCATCATTCAATTGCTGTAATTGTACTGAATTGCGTTTCGAACCAAGGTTCTGAGAAACCTCGGCTAAAGGCACATAAATATGGGAACATAAAACACTTGTATTTAAAGCTAGTCTGAGTTTTGCATCATTACAGATGTCATACAAATGTCATTGTAATTACTGAAATAATTCATTTTACACATTCAAAATAAAGATCCAAAACACAGACTGTAGTCTGAGATTGTTCATTGATAGAAGCCGCTATTATGTATCAATGGTTGCGTTTTCAGATGCTGGGTTACAAAAGCATATTAGTACAATTCCAATTACAGCAATTGATTTCATTTTGAAATCCCCTAATTATATATATATATATATATATATACCCCTATATACCCCAAATACCCCATCATTAATTACCCCCTAATGAATTACTCCCTAGTTATTGTGAGCAGTATATAATTTAACATCCTTCTATGGAAAGAGAAAAGGGTCAAAAAGGAAGGGTGTTCCTGTAGCAGTACACATATAAAGTTTCTGCTCCAGTTGAGATGGTCTGCTGTAAATATACAGGAAATACAAATACAAATTTGAAGGCAGAGGCCCAGAAGTATCCGGTCGCCGTCGTTTCACCTGATGCATGCCGTTCTACGTGGGTGCAGTCGTATCATAAATAGTAAGAGAGCGGAGCATCAGCCAGTTTTAAATAGTAAAACTGTTACTCCCGGGCTGGAGTAGACGGATGAGTCGATGAACGACTTCTTTCCCTTCCTAATCCGCCACGGGGTGGATCTGAAGCAAAACAAACAGACCTGCATTTGAGAGGCATCAGCGCTAGAGCGGGAGCTTTTTCTGACAGATCTGTGTTTGCTAATTAGAGCGTCTGAGCATGTGAAACACAAAAAGCAGCTTTAAGGTGAAACATCAGACCCGCCCGCCCGGTGTTACGCCTCAAATTACCCGGAGCATCACACTCCCTCCCTCCCTGCCTACCTGCCGCTTCCTGCACCGTGTTGTGTAATTACTTCCTGGAGGGAGTGACGTTGTTTCCCATGCTGATAACTCCCGTGTTTTCGGCGTCATCTCCGGCGTACGTACAGAGTAACTGATGCAGGAAGAAACGAGCGTCCGCAGTCCCGGTTTCTCTGAATTTGGCTATGAGTTATGTAACAGTGCTGAGCGATAACCGGTGACCTTTGTAATTGTTGCTTGTCGCTTGTCTGTTGCTATGATACGGCAGCTGCGTTCCCCGGACATCGGAATCGTCGATTCCGTTTTGAACTTTGCGTTGATAACTTTTGAACCACAGCGGATATTGCAAATCTGATTGCGCCAGCGGGTTTCTGATACAGTTCGGATCTTGTTTGATACCCCACATGACCACCTTCGGATGAAAAAAAAAAACTTTCTCATGATCCGATATGGCTGCTTTTGAGGTTTACGGCATTTAGCAGACGCCCCTTATCCAGAGCGACTTACACCTGATACAGTCTAACAATCCAGAGCAATGCTGGTCGAATCGGCGCGCTATTACCTGTGCCACTGGTTCTCGCCTTCCAGATGAGGACGGGGCTACCAGAGGGGGGTGCAGGGGGAAAACGCGACCGATGAGAAATACTGAAGTCGGTGAGATCACGTTCTGTGGTATTAAAACGGAGCCGGCCGGCACGCCGCGGTCCACAAAAGCTTCCGGGAGGCGCGGCGCGGCATCCCCGCAGAAGCGGCTTTGTTATGTGCACTTTAATCCGTTCACCCTCGACCTCGAGGCCTCCATTATCATCATAACATAAGCTGTGACACCGAGCGGCAAGCCAAGATCAATCACCCCCCGCTCAGATCACCCACTCAGTCCTTCAGCTCCCGCCTGCACCGCTCTAACCTTAAACTGTTTATTCCAGCGCCTTTTACGAGCTTCCGTCCACGCGCGACGAGAGGTTTGTTTCGGCGAAAAGACTCGCTTTTCTGCTGCGAATGAACGCTGCCCTTAACGCCTTCAAAAGGGCCTTTAAACAAACAGCAGAAACCTTGATTTTCTACAGCCGCAAATCGGAACCAACGCGCGGCGGCTCGCATTTCCTTTGGCTTTCATGTGGCTGCAGACGGTTTGAGCCTGAGATATTTCATGCTCTTTTCTGGTCGACGTCACTTCACTTGTTAATAATCATCCTTTCCTGCGTTTCGGGCCTCCAACGCAGTCGAAATGGGTGATAATAATCCAGATTTGGTACAAAAGCAGCATCCAGGAAAGGTTCGAGGAGTGAAAATGATCAGAGGAACTCCAGTTTATCAGCAAATAATGTTAATCATTAAGAGATTTATTTATTATCTAATATTTCTCCCTCGACAGAGGGTTCTATCAGTGTACGGTTCAGAATCGGGAGGGGTTTCAGAGCATAAAGGGCGAGGGTACGAGCCTAAACTGTAGTGGAGATCTCTCGGCGCTCCCTCAGTACCTGATAGGAGCACGTGGGTAAGGGATTACTTTATCCGACCTTCATCAAGCTCTATAATGCAGAGTTACATTCATAAACACCGCTTACAACTTTACCGTACAAAAAACACAACAAGCCTCGTGTTATAACCAGGTCCAGAAGCTCCGCCCACTCCTCTGGGCTCTGAGGCATCTAGGACGGACCATCACCATGGAAACGGGGTTTGTGCTCAGACCAATCAGGATTACAGATCATTTTTGGATCCGAAGTTGAAAGAAAGGAGCATCCAGACTGTTATGAGGAACCAAAAGTCCAAGATCCTGGCTCTATCATGGTACGGGGTCGGGTCCGGACCCTTTGGTAAAGGTCATTTACCCTTCTGTGATGCAGCATTAATGCAGAAAAGTAGGGATTTTAGAGCGACGTAAACTGGCTTTAAAACGACATCTTTTCCAGGGACGTCCCTGCATTTACAACAAGACAAAAGACAATGCGAAACCACATGCTGCACACATTACGGCCGTGGAGGTGCTGGACTGGCCCACCTGCAGTCCGGACCTGTCCCCAATAGAGAATGGGTGGAGAATTTAGAAATGATGACCCCCGTACTGTTAAACTTCATAAGACGTGTTTGCAGGAAAGACGGAACAAAGCAAAACCTGAAACACTAAATCACTTCTAAATCATGTGGAGCAAAGAGTCTCTTAACAAACCACGCCTCCTCACGATTTTATGCAAAAGACCACGCCCTTTGAGGTAAACGTGGCATAGCCCCGCCCCCTAAGAGCCGGACCTCAGTTTTGGAGCTGTGGAAATGTTCCTGTTTCCTTATTGTTATAATTTAGCACTAATTAAGCGTTTAAAATAAAATACATGCTGACAGATTTTTAATACCATTAATTAAGTGTGAGTTTGTTTAAAGGTTAAAGTTTGTAGATATTAATAAGGGTTAGAGTTACAGTACCTGATCCTCTCTGCTGTGGTCCAGTTTCCAGTTTTTGGACTGAGGCAGGCCAGAAAGAGAAGCCTCATGTCTCTGCACCGAGCTACAAACGGGCGCTGTTCTTATTAAACTGTCAGAAACGCTGTAGAACAGAAAGCAAAGTGGCCGCTCTTTAACCGCAGTCTAATGACCATGACCTGTTTAACAGAACAGCCGCTCTCTTTATTTTACACCTCTCTTTATTTACTTTCTGTAGCTTATTTTTTTACCTATTCGTTTTCGGATGAGTCCAGGAAGTGTTATTGGCCAATGGAACAGCATTAACCAATCCAAATCCAGAGCAAAGGCTGGATTAACCAATCACCGACAAGGAGGCGGGACATGACTGAATACGGGTAGGAAACCGTTTGGACCGTCCGTCTAACATTAAGTTCCCCCCGAAAACTGAAGCTCCTGAGACCAGATCCCGATTAAACTACTGATTCCCATATGTGCTTTATTTAATATCTTTTTGAATTGAACACAAATCCAAAATATTAAAAATAAGTTACTTATTTCGAAAGAATGATTAAACATAAACATACACAGCCATGTTTTGCTTATCTTAGTCTGAGTTCATTAGCTTCTTTTAGTTATCGATTTATTTGTCATGTGAATCCTTTTTCATTATTATTCAGTGTTCTCGTTTTATAACAGCCGTTCACTTTGTAATTCAAAGTACTAGTATGTGTGTGTGTGCTGTGTATTTATGAATAATTGTTGTAGTAAGGCTTGTTGCTATTGTGCATTTACTCTATTTAAAATGGCGATTTTTGAAATATTGAATAATATTAAACACAAACCATATCATTAAATTCGACGTTTATTCATTCATTTGTTTGAGTTGTTCATTTATTTGTTTGTTTATTCAATGTTTTAACATTTCACAAAGGAAATAAGAACGACAGGAAAAATCCGGAGGGATATAGCAACCGTTTTGGCGACGAGTACACATTTTGTGGGAGTACATTTTTCTTCATGTCACCCTCTGCGATTTCTTCAGTTAAAACATGTACCAACCAATTACGTAGGATATAAACATTGTCCTCCCGGAAGCACAGCAACGGCGAATGATCCTAACCCTGATTGGTTGGATTTCGTGAATAATTTAATCAACGTGTAGGTGATGTATATAGCATATGGATTGTTCCATGTTCGTTTGAGCATGGGTTGTAGATCGAGGAGAGTCGTGTTCCCACTCGTGATTGCTCTGGGTGTCATATGCTGGTGTGTTGTGGATTTATTTCGGCTCTGCGGCTTGTTTACTTCTGGATTTGTGAAAAAAAAAGTTGAAGGAAAATGTTAAGCGAGAGCACGGTGGAGTTAATAAAGAGCGGGAATGTAAGCGGCTAGAGCTGTTTCATAAGGTAAGTTCAGCTCTAGGTCCGTGTTTACAACTTGTTTCGGATTATTTGTAGTTTTGATTTGATTTAATTAACAGATCATTATTTAATATGAACTTTAAACATCACATCTGACCTTAGTGAGTTTGTGGCTTGAACTGTTATGGTAAAGCTTTAATGTTATAGTTAAATATGTCACACATTTAGGTAGCTACAGTTTTTAAATGTAGTGCTTGTTATTTATTTATTTGTATTACATTTCGTTAAGAACAGCTATTAGATAACATAGATAACAACTCAGTGTTTATTTTTATTACCTGTTATATATAAGCTGGTGGGGTTAATGTAAATACACGGTGTTCCGTACGTTTTTAAAACTCATTTTACCAACCAGTTCTGCACTTAAACGCCGGAGTGACGTCACGACAGCCAAAATAACAGCCGTAAACTTTAGAACATTTTATTTTGCGTAGTTTTAAACAGTACTTTTTGAAATAAATGACGTTGTTTCGGCATGTAGAGCGCGCGAAGCAAAACCAGCAAAGACCCCCCTCTGGATTAAGGGTGAATTTGGGAAGCACAGTGTTCCGTACAGACTTGATCTGGGATAATTTGTGTCTCTGAGGGTTAACAGGATGTGCTTTATTTCTGTCTGACATTTCGCTGCTGAAAATAAGCTCCTGAAACGAATTCTGGTTTAAAATGTAAAGATTGATAGCCACAAGTCTTCCAGTTTTTACATAAAGTCATAAAGTCAGCTGTATGTAACACTGAGACATCAGGGAATGTGACTGTACTTCATTTATGTGCAGACATTTTGGGTTCGAATCCCACCGGTGCCCTCTGACCAGGCCAGGTGGCACAGGCGACCCTGCTGAGCCCCGTTAGTGCGACCGGTGTCCTCTGGAATAAAACCGTGATTTAAAAAACATTTATAGAAAGTTCTTTAATGGTCAGAGGCTCAAAACCTGTAGGTTCATAAACTTTCTGTAGCCGCTCAAAATCTGCCAAGTTTCCAACTGCGAAATCCAAAATTTCAACTTTTTAAAAATGTTAAGATTTTATTCTCTTAATATGACGACTCTATTCTTAAAATATTACTAATTTTTTCTTGAAATATTACAAATTTATTTATAAAATATTACAAATTTAATCTTAAATTATTAGGGCTTTATTCTTAAAATATAAAAAATGTGTTCTTAAAATATTACAAATTTATTCTTAAAATATTACAAATTTATTTTTAAAATATTTCAAATTTGCTCCTAAAATATTACAAATTTATTCTTAAAATATTACAAATTTATTTTTAAAATATTACAAATTTATTCTTGAAATATTAGGGCTTTATTTTTAAAATATTACAAATTTGTTCTTAAAATATTAGGGCTTTATTTTTAAAATATTACAAATTTGTTCTTAAAATATTACAAATTTATTCTTAAAATATTACAAATTTATTCTTAAAATATTACAAATTTATTCTTAAAATATTACAAATTTGTTCTTAAAATATTACAAATTTGTTCTTAAAATATTACAAATGTGGAATCTGTTCTGTATCTCGGCCGTGACGCTTAACCTTCATCATCAGGCGTTTTTGTTTCCCCAGATTTCGGTTCCTCCTCCCGTCAGATCCGCCCACTATCATGTCCAGCCGGGACCTAAATGAGAACACGCCCCTCCTGGACAGTTCGGGGTCCCACCCCCAACAGGAGTCTGTGTTTAAGGGTCGTCGCCTGGCCTGCGCCGCCGTCCTGCTGTCCGAGTCTCTGGAGCGCGTGGCCTTTTACGGGATCACCTCTAACCTGGTCCTGTTCCTAAACAGCAGCCCCTTTTATTGGGAGGGGGCGTCGGCCAGCCAGGAGCCCCTCCTCTTCATGGGCGTCACCTACCTGGTGTCTCCGTTCGGCGGTTGGCTGGCCGACGCCTGCATCGGGAAGTTCTGGACCATCGCGGGCAGCTTCGTGCTCTATTTGGTGGGCATGCTGCTCTTCCCCTTCGTGGCCAGCAACGGGTCTCGGGTGGGCCTGTGCGGGGAGGAGATGGCCTTCCCCGTCCAGCCCGTCGAGTGCTTCAGTAACAACGAGTCGCTCCCTGCCAACGTGACGTGCCCGACTCGGCAGTCCTACTGCATCCCCGTGATCTACAGCGGCCTGGTGCTGGTGGCTCTGGGTGTGGGAGCGGTGAAGTCCAACATCACCCCGTTCGGGGCCGATCAGGTAACGAGCTCATGACTAATTAATCAATTAAGAAAGAACATCAAAGGACCTAGCGATCAAAAGAACCCGGTTCTACTCGGGGTTACTTATTTATTAAGGAAAACCATCTAATGTTACATATCTGTGAGTGGAAAAAGTATGTTAACCCTTACCTTAAGTACCAAAAGGTGGTGGGTACAGAGCAGCTTCATTTCAGGTCCTTCCACCACATTTCTGTTGCTTTAAGGTCCGGACTTTGACATGACCGTTCCTGGGCATTAACTTGATCTTTTTTTGGTGGAACGTTTTTTGGTCTGAACCGCGTTCCCGTCGCATTCAGTTCATATTTTCCTACAGAATTTGCAGCTATACCTTTTTCACACAATATTGCAATGTTTTTACGGAATTATTTTCAGAATATTATGACTTTTGTTCTCGAAATATAACAGATTTATTCCCAAAATATTGCGGGGTTATTAAAACGATACTCTCATTCTCAAATATTACGAATTCCCGAATATTATTATATTATATTATTATATAATTTTATTATATATATATATAAAACTTTGTTATTATTCTTAAAATTCTTAAAATATTCTAAAATCAGTTATATTATAAAATTATGATTTTATTCTCAAGGTATTATGACGTTATTCTTAAAACGTTTTTAAAATATTACAACTTTTATTATTACATTATTCTTAAAATATTACAGCATTATTATCTAAATATTATGCCTTTATTACAACATTTTTGTCGTAATATTAGTATTTCATTTCTTAAAATATAATGACTTTATTCTTAAATATTGCAACATTATCATGATGTTATTTTTAAAATATTGCAACATTATTCTCTAAATATTACAACATTATTCTCTAAACATTACAACATTATTCTCTAAATGTTATGACTTCATTGCAACATTTTTGTCATAATATTAGTATTTTAATTCTTAAAATATAATGACATTATTCTCTAAACATTACAACATTATCATGACGTTACTCTTAAAAGATTACAGCGTTATTTCAGAAATGTAATATGCCGGCGTAATGTTCCTCATTTAAAGCAGAATTCTTTCCCACAGAACAATAGTTGTCATTGTTCTTCTGATTTTGGACTAATTAACAGTAGCCAATGTCAGAGAGGCCTTTAGTTGCTTAGAAGTTCCCCTGGGGATCCTTTGTGATCTTGTTTCACACTTTGCTGTAGGAGTGATCTTTGTTGGTTGAACACTCCTGGAAAAGATAACAACCGTCTTTAGTTTCCTTCGTTTATATACGAAAAAAAAGCCACTTTAGAGACGGGTTTATAACCTAAGGTCAGAAATCTGTTTGTACCATGATACGCTGTGAAGATCAGACACTAATAGATCCCTGTTCACCCACCCCCGATTAATCGGCTTCTCCTTATTTATTTTAAAGACTTTACTGAAATCTGATGATGTTTTATCTCATATTTATGACACAATTTCGATAAGTGAAAAGGGTTCACAAACTTTAATGGAAGCGGAAATAGGGGAAGGAGCAGGTAAGAGTTTGTGATCGATTGTGGACGTGTAAATATCACACGGCCGCGGTGAGGAGTTTTGGGCAAAGTTTCACTTCACGCGTAAAAAAAAGCCGCACAGCAAAGATGATTCGGGAAATAGAAAAGTCACAAGATAGAAACGAGGGGGCGGAGCAACGACTTCCTAATCTCAGCCAGTCTTAATGGTTTAATCTGTAAAGGCTGGAAAAGAAAGATAAAAGCAAAAACATGTCAGAGAAAACTTTATTATCTCAATTATGCACTGTATTTATTATTAAATAAATCAAAATACTACGACTTTATTCTTAAAATGTTATGGGTTTATTCTTAAATTATTACGACTTTAATCTCTAAATATTACAGCCTTATTCTTAAAATATTATGGCTTTATTCTTATATTATTACGACTTTAATCTCTAAATATTACAGCCTTATTCTTTAAATATTATGGCTTTATTCTTAAATTATAACGACTTTATTCTCTAAATATTACAGCCTTATTCTTTAAATATTATGGCTTTATTCTTAAATTATTACGACTTTATTCTCTAAATATTACAGCCTTATTCTTTAAATATTATGGCTTTATTCTTAAATTATTACGACTTTAATCTCTAAATATTACAGCCTTATTCTTAAAATATTATGGCTTTATTCTTAAATTATTACGACTTTAATCTCTAAATATTACAGCCTTATTCTTAAAATATTATGG
>JAYJMA010055673.1:0-10781 GCA_036873895.1 Parotocinclus cabessadecuia | reverse complement strand
CAAGGGGCAACTGTGAAGATGCCCGATGGAGAAAACCCACAACTCCAATTGGGCTGTTACTCACCTAGAAAAGCCATTCTCTCTCTTCAGCTCGCCATCGAAAGCCTTCATTAAAAAAGACACACACGACAAGAGACACACAGACAGACACACACACACAGACACACACACACAGAGACACACAGAGACACACAGAGACACACAGAGACACACAGAGACACACAAGTTAGACCGACCGCTCATCAATGCAGATGCTGTATGGGGGGTGTGAGAAGACAGACACGCCTTTTCCCTGTCGCTCACCTTTTCTTCCTTCCTCTTCTCTTTGGACTTCTTATCAGAACCTCCGTTTCTGTGCTTCTCTTTATCTCTGTGCTTATCTTTGTGCTCGCTGCCAAGAAATGACAACACAAACAACGTCACGATACGATATCACGAAACATTGCGATACTCCACATAGTTCACCGAAAACAGGGAAGGTTACGTTTTACAACAAGTCGTCGTCTGAACACGTCACGTGATTTTTCAGCGCTGCCCTACCCTAAGGTGTGAGCATAAGCCAGATCATACACTCTGGAGCAGATGCTCTAAACTTCAAGCGGTAAATATGGAGTCATACCTGTTGCTGTGCTTCGATTTCTCGCGTTCTTTGTCCTTCTTATGATCCTTGTGTCTGTGTTCTTTGTCCTTGTGTTTGTCTTTATGTTTGTGAGAATCTGCCAAAAAGAAACAAAGAACAGATGAAGGGGCTCAGAAGGGAGCAACGGCAAGGAGATCCTGAAGTTCTGGATTCACAATCTACGAATGAAGATCCAGTACAATCTGCCACAGGTGGAAAGAGAATTTTAATGTCATATAATCTGACTGGCACCGGGCAACAATATTCAGTCATCTCCCCACCTTGCAAGCAATTTGATGAAAGGGGAAAAAAAAAAAAAAAAAAAAAGTCGTCTTTTCACTTGGTGCACTAGCTAGAAATTATGTGAGCCCTTTCGACCCGAAACAATAGCTCTAACATCTGCTCCAAAGTCTCCTTTTTTTCTCCATGTAACCTTAACGCAAGTACTTTTTCAGTTTTGACACAAAAACGTCCCAGAGAATTCATATCCCCCAAGTCAAGGAGAAATACACAGGAGTCTAACCAGGACAAGCCCTTGCAAAATTCCCAAGAAGTGCCTGTGCGTGAAGTAAAGGAGGAGCAATGAGGGCCCGAAACGGAAGCTACTGCTGGACGTTCAACCCAAGGCTGAAATTCTTCAGAACTGAGCAATCCACTCAGCTACTTACTCCAAAAGATTTGGCTAGAGACATTATAAACAATAACATGGACGACCAGACGAAGGGAACGCTTGTTTTAACTTGATTTCTAGGGAGCGTTAGTTAAACCGCATGACCGTGGTGAAGTAAGACTTTAATCATGAAGGTGTACCGTTACAAGCTCACAATAGCTCCAGCAGCCAAGTCGCTCTCTAGGACGTTCTCAAGTGCCACAGCAAGAGAAACACGCCAGTAACGAGCTATGAAAATGTGCCGACTCCACTTACCATGTTCCCTTTTAAAGTCAGGCTTAAAAAAATCTCTTCCTAAAGCTGTGTCCAAAACAGATCCCGACTCGAGATATATGCAAATACTGACACTCCGTTAACGCCGTCTCAACACACAAGATCTGCCGCCAGATTCCACAGGAGGTGCACGGTCCTGTCTGAGCAGTTTTGGGGGCCCACCATTTTGTAGACGACTGTTGGGAAATATCAGCTTTGCCAAGCATTAGGAAGACAATTTGAAAACAAAAAGGTTGACAAACCACTTTTCTTTGGAATTCCTAAAAAAAGGCACTGATAAATGTGGCTTCTATATTGGCATGACTCCACGTCCTAGGCCATTATATCGAAGCGAACAGACGGTCTAGTAATTAATTCCAAGGTCAAGATAATTGTGATACTGATGAGAGGTCATATCGTCAAGCACTAGTTTAGACTGTGGTATTTTTCCCTCTCACTTCAGCTCCAGCTTGTTAGGGACAAAACACAGTCTTGAGACCACAGATAGGGAGATTAACAACCGATTCGCTTTTAAGCCCGACAAACTGAAACAACCTGCTCTGACAGTCAGTCCTCAGTCCTGCTATATGCTGAACTACAGATGGCAGAAACGACACATCCGTTTCGGTTCAAATCCCACCCCTGCCAAGCTACCACAATTGGGTCCCTGAGCACGGCCCTTAACTCCCTATTGCTTGACTGTATTAACTGTAAGTGGCTCTGGATTATGGCGTGTGCTAAATGCCGTATTGTAAACCTGCGTGCATCTGATGACGCCAGCATCACATGGTCAAGGACACATCAGTCTTCATGTCAGAACTTCTCCGAATATTGGACTAGAAACAATATCTGACACTAGTCTGATAAATAATCTAATATAAAAAAAACTACACTAATAATAGCATAACAATAGGAAATAGTATACGCCATGTAATTAGTAATAAGTGTAGTATAAAAACAGTACCATCTTATTACGTTACACTATGCAAATTAGAGGAGGAGCCAGAAGTCACAGAACACCATTTTATTTCAGGAACAAAAGGGGAAAATGCTGAATACTCCAGCAAGTAATGTGTGTGTCTGTGTGGGCGTGATTTGGGGGGGGGGGGATATCCTGTAGGTTATGGCCGGGGACATGACCCCCATCTTGAAAGCCACCTGGTATGGGTAGATTTGTCTGTGCAGTTAGGTAGAATAACTCTCAGGAGGGTATCTCAAGAGGTTTAAGACTGATTTTTTTATTTGCGTCGAATAAGGTCACATGACATAGGAATATTGTATTTAAAAAAAAAGAAAGACAAAAAAAATCCTTTTTAAAAAGGAAACATTAAGTGGCCACAGAAACAAAACAAAAGAAAAAAAAAAAAAAAAAAAAATCACAGTTAAACTTCTTTTTGTATTGTCGCTATAAGCAGTGCAAACAGAGAGCTCAGACACATATCTTTCTTCACTCACGCTCTCCGAAAAAGGTGCTTGCATCACACCCAAGTAACCCCGGGGAATTGGCTTAAACCAGAACGTACAGGTAGAACAAGGGTGTCTTGGATGCGTCAAAACAGTACGCTTCGAACAAATAATAAAAGCAATAAAAGAATTTCTAAACAACTAGAAAATGTGTAAATTAATTCTGGTACAAACGCTTTCCAAAAAGCAGAGCATACAAGATACAACAAATTAAAATATTAAATGCAACGAGGCCCGTTTCCGGTAAACCAGGAAACAAATGACATTTAAGCCGGAAATTCCACCCGGATAAACCCTTTGCCTGAACGATGGTAAGACAAATATGGTTACCTGTTATCTGTATGTAATTTTATAATGTATAATAAATTACATAATTGCAAGCGAATGTTGTGACAGGCAGCTAATTTAACTAATCAAATGACTTATTTTTAAACTACAAAATGGTGAAATGATAGCTAGATACTTTATTGATCCCTTTAGTTTGATTTTTGATTATTGATAGGCAATAGTGCTGAAATCACCGTTGTGTTTGGTCTTGGTAAGCTCTCACTGAAACAGCAACAGGCATAACAGAATGTGTATGAACGGAACCCATATCGCCCTAAGTATTATTAACAAAACAGCTGAGGAACATAAATTCAAAGTCTGTTAGGGAAGGCAGCACATTGCTGTAGTGACGGAAGTTGTGTGTCCTGTCAGACCTCCATATTGGATCATGGGCAAGTTTTTCCCAATCAGAAGGAGGTCATGTAGGATATCAAAGAAGATCGGATATTTTTCTTGAAACCAATTGCTATAATCGGATTTACAATATCTCTTGAAGTCCAAAAGTTTTCAACACAAAGTTCAAGAGTTTTGTTCTTCATATATATATATACACACATATACATACATAAACACATACATACACGTCTAACAGTGACTAACTGTTAGAAACACACTGACTGACCTGACTGCATCTCACTTTTGGATTTCTACCTGCTGATCTTGGCCACTTCTCTCAATAAGAACCTAAAGGCACAACAGTGAAATACCCTTCCAGTATTTAAAAGCGAATGAGCTGAATTCTGACCAGGGGCAAGAGAAAAGGGGTTAAAAATTGGATGAGAAGAGGCAGCTATTGTGCTTCTCAACCAGGGAAAAACTGCAGATCCCCCATTTACTTGTATTTGTTTACAGCCACTTGGCTGGACAAAGTGTCAGTCCATATACCAACCTGCCGCTGTTCTTTAAAAAAAGGTCCTTAACCCTTTGACTTGATAGCTCGCACATAACGCTACGGTTATTATAGCCGTAACATTAAACGCACATAAAAATGCACTACAGTGTATTTAGGTCTCCTTAAGCTCCTATATAGCTATAAAATAAACAGTTTGGGAGTGGAGTAATAACGAGTACACAAACGCTCTTTAAGGATTAGCTTCACTAATCTGTTACTAATGCATATGAATCTCAACCATGCTGAATTTTCTGTTTTGGCACACAAGAGGCGGGGTTTGAGGTTTAAGGACAGCGGCTGTTTCTAAAACTCATTGCATACCTTAAGGAAACGGGATCCTTTACATTTCATGAGCACCATGAAAATGCACAAGCAATCCATGCACTGGTTCCTTAATGTTTTGTCTGTTTGTCTAACATATTCACAGCATCCAACAAAACAATTACACTGCGCCAATTAAAAGTTTCTAACGCAATCAAGATTTATTCAAGTTCTGTGAACGAGAGCACTTGTTGTTTATAGGTTTTATCAACACACCAGTCACCAATTTAGAGTGACCAATTTATCTTAAACTTTACATTTTAATACCACAAGACCAGTGTCCATGGTCAGGTTCGAACTAGGGATCCCTGGATCTGTGAGGTGACTGGGCCAACCGCTTGAGTCGCCACGTCCTGTAAATTATCGTTCGTCTGTTTGGTGTGTAGGGTTGAAAGCTGATGGATAAATACGTTTGATTTCATTTTAAAATAATCAAAGCATCGATGTTCACAGCTGTGGAATATTTTTCTTCCTTCACAGGAGCTCCATGCATCAGTAAAGCACGTTTAAGTCTGTAAAACGTGGCTTACAGACATATACCTCTAATCGAATAATACTATTTTTAAGAAAGGGCTCAGTGGTTCAGAAAGCCGTTCTTTAAAAGATTTAAGCCAGGTCCCTGCACGCTTCGCCTCCATATCACGTCGATCGGCACTTAGTCGTTTTTTTACAGTCAGACCGCTAGGCAGAGAAAAAGAAAATGGCGCAGAGACTAAGTCCTTAACCTCTAAAGCCCCACTTTCAAAACGCGATTACGACCAGATCCGTGCTCGTTCGACCTCGTTCAAACGACATCTACAATTTGGACCTCCTTAACTACCCGTAACCGAGGTCTGATTGGGTAAATGGGACTAAATGAGGCTATTTCAGTGGCCTGAATGTGAACAATAGGCGCCTGTCAGCGAGTGTGGGGACTTAGTCTCCAGACGCCATTTCTGTCCTTTAAAAACTAGCCGTGTAGCGAGATAAAGAAGTGACAGAACATCGATGTTCGGCGCGTATTCGCTTACTTTCGGGCTCACAAAACCACAGGGAGACTTACCGCTGTATTTGGAGCCAGAATCGACCTGTGAAGCAGAAAGGAATTTCGGTTAGAAAGTCTGATATCAGGCTAACACGCTACTCAACCGGACACATAGAGAGCTGGAGCTAGGTGTGCTAACAAGCTAACGAGCACAGAAGTAAAACAAAGCGAGCACGAAAAACCACCGTAAACATTCACTTTTTTAAAAAGTGCTCGTTTTAGACGCAACGTTTATATAAACTGCATTTCCGTTTCTCGATATCGGCGCTCGGAACGTTAAGCGCGTCAAAAAAAGGAAAGTGAACAGTTAGTGAGCTTTAGCACACTTTAGAAAAGACTAAGTGCTACAAATGCAGTTTAGAACACTGTCCAAATAAGTCTAAAAGCGAAAAACGTGACGTTGAAAAGAATTACCTGATAATCGTCGCCACTCATTTCTACCACCACTGTTTTTCTAAAAGCGGGTTAAAACCGATTAAGAGTAAAATGCCGGTGGAACGGCTGTTCAGAGTGTGAAGAGACACCGCCGTCTAACAGACTAAGTCTGAAAATCAACCGAATGCGCATGCGCACGGAGTTTAAAAGGATGGGGGGAAAAAAAACATGTAACGCGCAAGCACCTCCTACACCGCGTGCCTACACAGCACGGAACAGCAGAGTAAGCCCCGCCTCATTCCCGCCCGGACTCCTCCCATCTCCACCGCTAACTTCCCTTTGCAACCGTGTGGCAGCGGCAGGCTTTAACGGAACAGAAAGCTGGTTTAACTTCAAGTCTGAGCAGTAGCGGTATTGGGAGAGCCGATCAGCGTGTGAGATTAAGCTTGAGCTCGAGTCTGAGCTTGATCACCCAACCTTAAATGGATAGAGCGGCAAAAACAAATGTTACTTTTCATTATACACTGCTCACAAATATTAGAGGATAATTCATTATGGGACATTTCCTTTTTGTGAGCAGTATATATCACCCGAATCACAATGCAATATTGGGTCATGTGCAATAACAACTGTATATAATACCATATCTACTTTCTTTTCTGAAATTGTATATAGAGCCTCATTCTGTGCACCATATTATGTTATAGTGTTGTTTTTTCTACGTCTATGTTTGCACCTGTGAAAGAAGTGGCTTTTAATCTCATTGCACATGTGGCAATAAAGGTATTCTATTCTTTGTAAAAGTACACATTGAAATTATTTCGGTAAGTGTATTACTTTACCCTTTATTCATTTGTTCATTTTTAAAATCCGCTTAATCCTGGTCAGGGTTGCAGGAAAGCCTTTGCCTAGCTGGTGGCACAGGGCACAAGACAGACACAATCCTTGACATGGTTCCAATCCATTATAGGGCACACACACACTAAGGGCACCTTTAGAAACACTAAATAATCTAACAATGCATGTATTTGGACTGTGAGAGGAAACCCAAGAAGTACCCAAAGTAAACCCACACAGACACGAGGAGGACAGACTCCACACAGAGTCTGGAGTCAGGATTGAACTACTGCTCTACAGTTTCTCTCCAGCCATTGTTCCTTTCAACGTGTATTGTGAGTTCTGGTACAGGGTCAGGAAAGCAGTGTCAAAAGATGAAGCTCTCCCCAGCCTTCCCTCCCTGATGCCGCATATTAGACCGCTGGAGAAAGTTATACGGGAAGCCAGGCCTGTCATGGCCACACCCTGATCCAGTAGTTGGCGGTAGTGCGCTATTTTATTTTTAACGAATGGCCTACATTCAAGGAAGAAGACGCTGCTTCGGCGCCGGTTAGCCGCACGCTAGTTAGAGTGTATAACTCTCATTAATTTGGTACCTTTTGGTTGTTCTTTTGAAGTTTAAACACTGTCTAAAGCTGAAGTTCATTTTACAATAGTGTAAAATTGTAGTTACGACTCGCTAGGCAGCGCAGAAGCAGAGGGGGAAGTGATGGTGAGTCTCAGAGCTAATGCTAATGGATGACCTAAACAAAACAATAATACCATGTAGAACCAACTATATCTGAGTCTGCGTGGTTATCGTGTCCTTTATTTTATGTTTATATATGTTTATGTAATTGTATAATTATTATTACAGCTTGTGCTATATGTATTAGGAATGAAGAACTGTCTGTAAACAGCCTGCAGGTTTGTACTGGAACTAAGCAGGAGCCACAGCTGATACACGGACCGCTTTCTTTAATACCTTTAATACCTTTAATATCTGATGACAATTAGTAGGTTTAAACATTGTGTTAAATAGTTTGGGGCAGCACGGTGACACCTCACGGCTTTAGAGACTGTCTGTGTGAAGTTTGCATGTTCTCCCTGTGTCAGTGTGGGTTTCCTCCATCCCTGAACAGACATTAGATCAGTCTGTGTCATTGTGTCAGTGATGTGGCCTACACTGGACTGACTGGCTCAGTGCCTAGGGGTTGGATTAGGTCTTGTTTTGCACTGTGTGCTGCCGATTCAGCTCCCAGCCTTTTCAATGCCATGGACAACTTGGTGTTTGTGAGCTAGAAAGGCACACTGGAGTACACTGGCCGTCCTACAGAGCTGCCATAATAGATCAGAACAAAATTTTGCTTCATGAGGCTGCTCCACTTATGTGCGGAGAAAACTATTTCATTGATGACCCGTGCATTATTTTATTTCTTCAGGATAGCGAGGTGTCCGACATGGAACAGACAGCAGCTGCGGATCACAGCAGTATGGAGGAGGAGAACGCCCCCCTGTACTGCATATGCCGAAAACCAGACATCAACTGCTTCATGATGTAACGTGTGCTATATAAACAAACATGGGTCCACCTCAGGCACTCTGGCTTTTACACCTCTTTTACCTCCTGTTTCCACAGCGGCTGTGACAACTGTAACGAGTGGTTTCACGGGCACTGCATAAACGTGACTGAGAAAATGGCAAAGGGTATCAGAGAGTGGTACTGCCGACAGTGTCAGGGTGGGTGGCACCAATTGATCGCCTTCCTTTAATATTCATTTCTGGATTGCTTGCAGGATTAGACTTGGTTTTTGATGCCGGTTCACAAAGTTGAAATGAGTGCGCACTCTCTGCAGACATGGATCCGTCGCTCGAGGTCAAGTACCGATCAAAGAAGAATCGAGAGAAGGAGATTGAACCAGAGAGAGTTGATAAGCGCGCCATTTCTCCAGAGTTCAGGCTGGATAAGCGGCGTGGGTCTAAAGTAAGCGGCAATTGTTTTCCCCCCTCCCCAAATATGGAATGTGGAATCCCACCCACCTCGTTTCTTTGGTTACTGAGGCTAACCTGTAACCAGTCTTCAGAGACTCCAGTACTGGTTCATTATGTTACATGTTTCAGCATTTTTACATTACATTTTACATGCACTACTGATCCACACTGTTTCAGTTCTGATCCGATTCCAGTGCCCAACTTTTTGCATTTTTTCTTTGTTTTTTGTTTTTTTTGAAAGCTCTAAAGATTTCATGCTTGCTATCTTGCAATCATGCTAATGATTTTTCATGCTCCTGAAAACAGCTTTTGGAGATTTTCTTTTTTTTTTAATTTATTTATTAGTGTTGCTTTATGCGATGTTTCAAAACACCGTTGGCTCTCTGAATAACTAAACGTTTGCCGTGGCCCAGGTGAAACGATCGGCTCGCATGTGCGGCGAGTGCGAGCCGTGCAGACGCACCGAGGACTGTGCGCAGTGTGACTTCTGCAAGGACATGAAGAAATTTGGGGGGCCGAACAAAATCCGGCAGAAGTGTCGCCTCCGGCAGTGCGTTGTCCGTGCGCGGGTAAGTGGCACTGAAAGCGTCCGTGAGCAGGTCGTTTAGAGAGTTGGGCTACGAGTATCCCATTAACGGCTTGTTCTGAAACGTGCTGTAGAAAATGCTGAGAGTCCGGGACGAGGAGTACTCCTTGCACGAGAGGAGGGAAAACCTCATGCACAGGAGGAGGCGCTACTCGGACGATTTCGACGACAGTGAGGTGTAGCTCTACCAGCAGTACAAGGACCAGAACAGGGTAAGGAAGAACGCTTTCAACCCTCCATGTCTTGCAACATTGGTCGTGCCTCATTTAACACACCACTCCCGTTGTGCTTCTGTAGCCATGGGGAAGTGAAAATGAGGACTACCCTGTTTACAGCCCTGCGCAGCGCAAGAAAGCCATAAAGGTCAAGCACGTCAAGCGGCGCGAGAAGAAATTTGACAAAAAGGTACGTCACGTTTTTCCTATTCGTGGGAGCTGTGACTGAGTTCGGCTCATGTTCTGACGATCAGTGCTTCCGGGTTCGTCGCGCGTAGAAGGAGTCTCGCCGGCACAAGCAGAAACAGAAGCATAGAGATCGCCTGAGGCACAGCGAGAGGGGTGACGGTCGCTACCCTGGAGACTTCCACCAGTGCCTGGGTCCCAACTGTATTAAGGCAACACGGCCCAACTCCAAGTACTGCTCAGAGGACTGTGGCATGAAGCTGGCTGCCAAGTGAGTTTCCCCTACCCTTTCTGTTTCAGCTTTAGCAGGCTGCCAAACACCCACTAAGTACAAAGCAGGTCCACATACATTTGCCATTTAGTGTGGAGCTTCAAAACAATTATTAATGTACAGCTATGCGCCGTTTAACAACGATCAGATCACTGTAATGACCGAGGTCTTAACAACAAATTCTAATAGCAAATAGAAATCTGCCTCTTAACTCTAGATACTGTGACCCAAACAGCCAATCAACGCCACAGGTTCATGAGCAGAGGGATGTCAGCTTATTATAAGTGACTTTGGGCTTAGTTTTTTGTCAAGTCCTTTAGAGATACTGGGGGTCTTGTACCAATACTGGTAGCCAATTTCAAGGTATTTTGCAATGGTTTTCAACAATTAATTACAAAGCAAGGTCAGTGTTAATGATTTTAAACAACTGTAGGTTAATCTAAATTTGTGTAAGACACTGCACTATAATACAGTACAGATTACAGTCGAATCCGGTTAATTGGACCACCGGTTAATGGGACCAGCCACTTATTCAGACCAAATCCTAAAGTACCGGAACAAATACACGTTATATATGTGGAATTTTATTCGCTTATTTGAAACAAAATTCCATTTAATCGGACCAAAGAACTTGAGAGCGAATAAAAAAAAGAAGCCACAGGATTTTTGGGATCCCTGGGAGAATTTATGCTTTTATCAAAGGTCAGGAAATCCGAAAAGTTGTGTTGACAAGTGCAAAATCAGCGGGAGGTGACCACGCAACAGTAGTTC